>CAAKHF010006902.1:61110-93383 GCA_901007745.1 Hippocampus kuda
TGTCACATGGTGTTGTTGTTGTTGTTGTTGTGGCGGCGCGGACACCCACAGCGGCTCTTTTTGTTTTATGTTGTCTTGAGAGGGAAGAAATTTCATCTGTGCTGTATGTTGCACAATAAAGTTGTACTTGACTTGACTACTTGTCACGACATGTACATAGATAATGCACATGTTATCCAGCACACAGTGGATTTTATTTTTACTCAATGCATTATTTGGAGTTTTTTTTTCCCCCCTATTCTCCATGTTAGAGTAAATGTCAAATGTAGTCTTACCATAGCCCAGGGCACATTTCCACACCATCGCTGTCCGGCTTTTTTACCCTCAACACACCTATAGAACAACCTGAGGCAGAAAAAAAAATACACAGCATAATGTCATATCTGAAAGCATATCTGAATAGAAACAGAGTCTACCAAGGTACTCACACTGTGTACTTATTAAAGGGAATGAAGAAAGAAAAACGTAAAAGTGGGTTAAAGGACACTTTGATTATCGCCTCGTTCGTCTATAGTTTCTTCAGACAACAAGGCATATGCAGGAATAGTGGTTACGATTGATGACTTTCCATGTTCTTTGGGTTGCACATAATGCCCACGCAGAAACAAACCAGGACCTTTAGTTCGATAGCCACCCACCTGTCGCACTCTTCCTGCTGGCTGTACGTCAACGCCTGGAGCTCCACGATGGAATCTTCATGCTGGAGGCAGCGAGAGGCCGAGATGCTGAGTGGGAAGGGGGATGGATGATGAATAGCAACTTCAACTCAACGTCAAAAAAATATTGAAGAGACACACCAATCAGACCTGGCCACTCTGCTGAAGTTACAGCCACGCTTGTCCACACACACGTAAAAACTTTTGCCTTTGCTTGGGCCATCTTTCACGCCTGTCTTTAGCATACATACTCCACCTGAAAGACAACACAAAGCGTAATTGTGAGTTAAAGAAAGATGTACCCATGTCGAATAGCCAAAACACGAATTATTTCCCAAATGATGTGTAGTTTAACGCCTTACCGTGCACATCACATGAAACTTTGTCCATAATTGACTAACGTCTCGAAATGTGCTTGGAAATGAAACTTCTGATATTCGTGTCATGTGGCCATTTTGTATCGACCAATCAGTCTTCGCCAAAAGGGATGTTCGATGTCCGCGTGTCATGATAAAAGTATTATTCCAAATGTCATCACACATGTCGAAGACTTTGCAAGATATCCACAAAACACAAAGGTAGTAATGTAATTTAAAATAAAATCACATTTTAAAATGTGTATTTACTGGTGATACTTCGTTGTATAAATGTATTTGTAAAACCTATGGCTTTATTGTGAATTAAGAGACCGGATATAGTTTACCAGGCGCCACTGACGTTCAATTCGCATCTTTTTTTTCTTTTTTAAGAAGAAAAAGTGAGGACTGAATTTGATATCTGCGCTCTTTATCTTAGCTAAGTAATAAATCTTAACAACTAGACACTTCAACTCTAATAATCTGATTTTGTGTATAATTAAATTATTAATTCCTCAATCATGCACTTCACCCTCCAGCCAGCCGGTGACGCTGACCTTACAATCGCATCGGAGCAATCCGCCGCTGTTTGCGCTTACGTCACTGTCGCGGGCTTTGTTTTGATATGGCGGCAAGTTTGTAAAGTTCCCCTTTTAGGATGGTGGTGGAGTTTTAAACATCCGTGTTAAACGCCGTCGCCTCACTCTACTTGTTTGCGCTGAAGGTAATTCTCGCCGATGCTTGCGCGTGTTTGTATCCACTTTTAAGTGGCCGAGCGGTTTTTTTTCCCCGTGAGGTTGTTGGCGCCCCTGGTTCCGTTCTCTTTTATTTTTGCGATTCTCAAAACGGCTGTCAGGATTCACGCTTTAGGCATCGTAGGAGATTAATTTGGCCCGGGAAACGTTTCCCCCATTGACAGTGGATCGTGATGGCCAGCTGAGTCGGAGGCCTTTTATTTAAAAGGGTTATGCTATGTTATTACCTAGATATTGCTTCTGAGCTGCTCCAGATGATGTATGTGGCACAGTTGCATGTTGAGTGGTGGTTATTAATTAATTAACCCTCGTGGCATGGTTTAAGGCTCCACTGAAGGCCAAGTTGCCAAATGCATAAGCCTGTCACTGCAATCAATATCTCCAACAAGTGATGCTAATTTTAAATAGTCTCATAAGCGTTGCCAATAGTACGTTCCTCTTGACATGGAAATCATGTGAAAATCAAGTGTGATTAGCCTCAATCCTAACCTGTCACCATTAACTGTTGCTCAAAGCCCGGATTAAGAACAGCCAAGAACGGGGCGGCGGCATCATGTCCTCTCCCCTCGCCGGGCTTCCACACTCTTCGTCTGACTTTCTGGCCCGCTGGATGCCAAGCAGCACAAGGGCCGGTGTGATTCTGGACCCTGGCTCTCTGCGGTATGACTCCCCGGGAGCTGCTGTGCCCTCGGAGCCGGAGGACTTCGCTCCCATTGCCACCTCAGTGGACAGCAGCTGCCTAGATGTTGAGAGCTTCTCCGGGGCACCTGGAAGATACAGTGAGGCGGGCAGGCTGGAGGAGACGCCCAACAGCTCCCAGGAAGTTTCCATTACGATGAAGCTGGATCAGGTAGTCATAATAATATGTGCACGTGTTTGATCCCTGAATGGGCCAAAAGCGAAAATCTATGCAGGGAATTGCTGCCTTCCCTTTCAAGGTTTATAATAGTCTATAGATGCTTACAATGGCGACAAAGCACTACTTCTGTATCGCTAAAACGCCTCAAATCAGGTTAGAAAAGTTCTGTTGAAGTTATGTGGAATATATATTGGTTGAATTAGTTGCCAGCCAATCGCAGGATTTTTGAATGCTGCAAAACCCTTACATAAGATATTCTGCATTTCCTCACGCAGCTGAGGAGGTGGCAGCAGCACTTGCAGGAGCAGCTGAAAGTTGACCAGCTGGACCAGCTCCTTTGCCTCCAGGAGCAGCAGCAGCAGAGGGCTCCAGGAGCCTCCAGTCCTGGGCACAACCACTCCAGTCATCCCCAGGGAGCCCAAAAGCACCGACACCAAGAAGAGGAAGCGCTCACGCGGCTAGAAAACTGTCAAAATAGTACTGAAAGGCATGATGAGGAAGATGGTGAGTGGTTTCTCGTTGGACAGTGTTCCTTGTCGCTCCATCGTTTGTGCCCCCACTATAATGCAGATTTTTTTTAAAAAACGGGGGGCTTCACTGTATAAAACGTGACATCAGCATCTTAATATATTTTTGTGTGGGTCTCGCAGGCCCGAAACGTGATGGTTTTCCCACGCTAAGAGCAAATACCAATAACTACAACACTCACGACAACAAAAGAAAAGATAACCGAATGATACGAGACAGGTAAGATGATTGACGGTCATTTTCCTTATTCATTGCCCATAACATCTCTACCCTAGTCATCGTTGAATATATGAATTTTCCTCATGAATGCATCATCATTACGTAGCTGTAAAGTCTTGAAAAGCGGCAGAACTTAAATTGCTAAACGATAAACTGCCTGAAAACTCATTGAATAGACACGTATGCAAATGTTCTTGTGTTTGTGTTATTTGTGTGTGTGTGTGTGTGTGTGTGTGTGTGTCTTTACAGACCAATCCAGGCAGGCAAGCAGACGTTTGAAGAGATGCTAGAGGAGCAGCTGAGATTGGAAGAGCAGAGGTTGAAATCTGCCCAGCAACAGCAGGTCAGACAACCCTACAAGTGTCCATGTTCAGAAGAAGAAGAAGAAAAAAAAGTCTCTCAGATACAACAAAGAGGAAAATTGTGATGTAACTTTTGGGCCAGAAATGGAAAAGTTTCATTCTGTTGACAGAATCCAGAGGGAGGGCAGTCAGCGGCGCCCCCTAAACGGGCATTTCTGAGGCGAGGCGAGGGCTTGTCTCGATTTACCAGGAAGTCTTCTCTTCCCAAAGAGGACCTAAACGCAGATCTCAAACCATCAAGCCAGGCCAGAGTCATCACCCGCACCACCTCGGAGAAAGGGGTGGCACAGCGACTTCCCGTCCAGCGCAAAACTGCCACCATGAACAAGGAGAACCGTCTGAGAGACGAAAGGGACAGAAGAGACGTCAGGGTTGAGATGAAAGCAACGCGGACCAAAGTGTTGGGTTGCCACCAGAGACAAAACACAGGTGGGGAAGTGAGGATTAACAAACAAGCGGAGGAAAGTAAAACCGCAACGAAGCAGGCAGACGCGCGGCCAGTGTTGCCCAACGCACAGCAAGAATCACCCGAGACGTCTTTGGTGGAGAAGCTGCGCCGTTGGGAGTGCGAACGCCATCTGGAGAGCATGGAGCTCGGAGAGTTTGAGCTACTGGAGCAAGCGGCGGACGAGCTCTCCTTCTCATCCAACTCCTCCTTCGTCAGCAAGGTGACAACTATCCCGGACGCCTGGCAGGCTCGCTTTCATTTTGACTTGAATTTGAAGTAACCAAATGTGGTTCTTGACCATAAAAGTAGTGCTCTGGCCATTTCAACTGAAGGGACCAAATAAGGGTTCCTGGCTTGTAAAGTCCGAAACTGGAGTCCAAGGTGACCAATTTGGTTGTTCAGCATGTGACGAGATACTCTGGCTTCCCTTTTTAAATTAAGTGGTAAAAGATGGTTCCTTGCCACATAAAGGAGCTACTCGGTGTTGAGTTTGAAGATGGTTCCTTGTATACTGAGGTCCTCTTGTGCCTATTTTCACTTAAAGTGAAAGTGAGGTCCAATTTCAGCCTTCACAGACATCGAGATTTGCTTTTGTTTACCAGACATGTTTTCAGACCATGACCGTGCAGTACAATGACATGTTTTGTTTTTTGGGGGATCTGTAGATTCTGCAGATGGACCGCGAGAAGCGGAAGTTGTTGGGTGTGGCCGGGCTCCACCAGAGACGACTCTCATCAACACCCATCAAGCTGCCACCGGCCAGAGAGCAGCGGCCGAGTCCCGAAATTAACAGTGGCAAAGTGAAAGGCCATGATGAGGAGTCCTCCTCATCAGAGGCCAACGATGACGTTAAAGAGACCGAACGGGTCGTCGACCCGCCGGGTTTTCCCAGCAGCGTATGCTACCCCGTCCCGTCGGAGCCGCCGTACGACAAGCGCTCCTACCAGGACAACAACGGCGAGAGCGAAGACGTGGTCAGCAGTATTGGCGACGACGAAGATGACGACTCTTCCACACTGGAGGACGACAAAGATGCGACACCGGGTCAAGTTGTGTTTGATGACGACACCACGTGGAACGAGACGGACGACACAGCGGTCAGCATCGAACCCGTTGACGCAGAAACGGCCAATCAAGCGTCAGATGTTGCTCCTACCCTGCCTCCTCCTCCAAACTCCAAACTCATGATGAAACTGTTCCCTGCGCTCAAGCCAAAGACCCAAAATGCACCTCTTCCTCCGCCTGACATCACCTCAACCTCCCCACCTGACAAGACGGACAACAAGCCAGGTGAGACGTTGAAATTAAATGTAATTAGAGAATCCAGATTGCACATTTGCCAGCAATGTAAAGCTAATATGTAAATCCCACTGATCATTTTTTTGATTTTTGCCGTTTTTGTTGGGTCTTAATTAGCGCCCCACCGATTATTCTGCTGGCTAATTTAATTGTCAGATATTATTAGTTTTAAAATTGGCAAGAATCGCCCTTTTTTCAGCTGGGATGGGCTCCAGCTCACCCTTACTGCTGTGAGAACAAGCACAAAAGAAAATGGATATGTTTTCTGTTCAAACAGAGCAGCAGGTCCAATCCACACAGTTGAGGGAGCGACTGGTGGAGCTGGAGATCGAGATTGAGCGTTTCAAGAAGGAGAACGCAGCGTTGGCCAAGCTTCGACAGGAGAACGAACAGAACCAGGAGAACCTCAGGTTGTGGAAGATGAAGACCCTCCCCTGGCCCCACTCCACTGTCCTTGTGGCTCTATTAACATGCCAGCTTTTTCAGGAAGGAGCGGCTGGCGTGGGAGCAGGAGCGAGCCGAGCAGCTGGCTCGATTTGAGGAGTACAAGAGGGAAGAAACGGGGAAGCTGCAGCGCGAACGCAAAGTCTTTGAGAAACACGCCTCGGCCGCCCGAGCTGTGCCTGACAAAAAGGAACGCGAGGAGATACAGGTACACACACCTTAACCACTTAACACCTAAGTTTTCACGTCCCAATAAAACGAACGTGATGTCATTTCCTGCCTCAAGGCTCTGAAGCAGCAGCTGAGCTCCCTACAAGAGGATCTGAGGAAGAAGGAAAGTCGCTGGTCAGCCACTCACGGTCGCCTTCGCCAGCAGATCGACTCGCTCGGCCAGGAGAACAACGAGCTGAGAGACGAGGTGAATGCCAGACCAAAGCACATGAAAGTCTCTCTTTTTTTTTTAACCTGTCTCTTTAAAAGTGCTCCTCCATCTTATCACATGAGGTGCGCATGCTGGAAAAACTTCGCCTGAGTGCCTTGAAGAACTCTGTAGTCACAGAAAAAGACGTCAGACATGGGCCTTCTGTTAGCAAAGGAGTCACGTTCGCTGTGAGTACGATGATCATTACTAAACATGACTATTCCTCACCTAAATCACACACATTTTTTTCCCCACGCCTTCAGAATCCTCTGGACTCGCGGAGTGTCAGCCCTCCACAGGGCAGCGCTGCAGCGCTCCCTAGAGGCAACTCCAC
The DNA here is from genome assembly GCA_901007745.1 of Hippocampus kuda. Taxonomy (NCBI): domain Eukaryota; kingdom Metazoa; phylum Chordata; class Actinopteri; order Syngnathiformes; family Syngnathidae; genus Hippocampus; species Hippocampus kuda. The sequence continues at coordinate 67,792 of CAAKHF010006902.1, forward strand.
TGCACAAGCAAGTAAAGGTGAAAACATCTTCAAAGCATTCAGATGATCAGATAATAATTGTGCGAGATTCCAAGTGTACAAAAAAGTGTAAGGCTGGTGTGCTTTGGGGAAAAGATAAACCGACATACTTGTATGTGTAGGGATGAAGAGCAGCCTGAAAAAAACAACTGAGTCCTCCTCTTCCTCATCCCCAAGAGAAGTGCCAGAGGAAAAGCAAATGGCTGCCAAAGAGAACTCTCCAAATGAACAAGACTCTGAGAGCTACTCACCGGTCAGAGATGGCATCCTGACCATCCTTCCGCAGTCTATAACAATTCTCAGTTGTCTTTGATTTGTAGACTTAAAACTAATACTGTAATCACACAAATGTTCATCCGTTCTAATCGATTCAGATGGTGTGGGAGTCCAATGAAGCAGACAGAAGTGAGACGACATCTTTACAGGAAGTCATCACACATCCTGATGGCAAGGTAATGGGCTCACACCAAATATGAATTATTCATGACTCCATTAGTATTTGAAAAACCGAAAGCAAAATCGGCGGACTGCAAGATGGCCGTGTGCGTTCCAGGTGGAGACAGTCCTGGCGGGTGGCGATCGTGTCATCGTCTATCCCAACGGCACCACAAAACAGGTGTCGTGTGACGGCACGACAGTCAAAGTAAATTTCTTCAATGGTGACACCAAAGAAGTCACGGCCGACCACAGGGTGGTGAGTGCAGCCCACTGGACCCCTCGCGTCTAATTTCTATTTTTAGCTCTTAAATAATTCTCCTCTGGTCCCTAGTTGTACTACTATGCCGACACCAGGACGACGCACATCACGTACCCGGATGGTATGGAGGTCCTGCACTTCCCCAACAATCAGATAGGTCAGACATCAACCATTCACATTCATTGCAAACATTTTACAGGTATTTTTTTTCTCAAATTATACATTTGGGGGGGGGGGGCTATCAATCAGATGTATTGCAGTATTGTATTCCTTAGTAAGGCATGATACAGTTTCTAATAATACACTATAGGGTCCATCCTATACGGATATTTTGTCTCAGATCTATGATCAAGGTGGCATCCATTTTGTGTTTGTAGAGAAACACTTCCCAGATGGCCGTAAAGAAATCACATTTGCAGACCAGACTGTGAAGACCCTTTTCCCAGACGGCAGCGAGGAGAGCGTCATGACGGACGGAACAGTCGTACAAATCAAAACGTACGTACAAGCACATTTGCCCAACAAAATGAATTCTTTTTCAGAAAATTGTAATTTTATTCACATTTTAAAAAATGACATTATAACCCATAAAACGTCTGCACCTAGATTACTTTATTCCTTTAAAATTGCAAATGTACTCAATTTGATCCCCATCAAAATTATGACTTTGTCCCCATGAAATTGACCATTTCCATAGATAAATTTCACATAATTACAACGTAATTCCCGTAAAATTTAGGAATTCTCGTCAATAGAATTTCAACATTGAATAGAAAATTGAAATGTATTTGCATAAATCACAACTTGATCCACGTAAGATTAGAATTCTTCTAAAATTAGATTTCATTCCCACTAAATGTATTTATTTATTTCATTTCCCGCCAAATTTTAGTTTACTCTCATAAATCAGAATTCTATTCATGAAAGTCCTGACAATTCTCACAAAATTACATGTAAAATGTATTTCTATAGTTTCGTATAAAATAACTTTATTACCGCAAAATGCTGACTTTAATGAATGTAAAATTTTAACCTTTTCCATTCCCGTACATTTTCAAACGTACTGAAAATCGTCAAAGCGGGCGCTCAAGCCACTAATGGCATCTTGGTGGCCAACAGGGACGGCACCAAGGAGATCCATTTCAACACGGGACAGAGGGAGGTGCACACGGCCGACTACAAGAGGCGAGAGTACCCCGACGGCACGGTCAAGACTGTCTACGCCGACGGACGGCAGGAGACGCGATATCCTGGAGGACGGCTCCGCGTCAAAGACAAACACGGAAACGTGCTGACGGACGAGCGGCAGTAGACACGCCACACGTGCTGTTCTAGAGTGCCACCAAACACAAGGAGCCTTTTCTATTTATTTTTTCCAGTTTGGGACTCCATTTTGGAGCGTTACAGCCACACCGATAAGAAAACAACGTTAAAAGTTGGCACTATATTGTAATGTTGAAGAATGATCCCCTGCTAGAACAAGAAAAACTTCCATATGTTTAGAATTAAGTCCTTAAAAAAAGTTGCAATATTATACACATATATTTTTTGTAAACTGAACAAATGTCTATATTTGTGTCAACTTATTTATCAATGTAATACATTTTTTGTAGCAGATTTACAATTAAAATATTACAACTTTCTTTTGTAATTTCTACATTATTTTTCATTTTATTCACGTAATGCACAAGCTCATTCCTGAGTGACTTTTACCTGGACCACTTAAAAAAAGTTAATATTGCTTTTAAAAAGGTGCTAACGTTATGGTCAAAAGTGACAAAGTGTCCACTTCTTTTATACCCCCATTGCTCACTATTTTTCACTTTAAAATGTTCCCTAAGCACTACGTTGACTTCTTTTATCTGTGCTCTTAAATGGTCAAAAAAAGGAAGGTTTTTTTTTTCACAAATCTGTACATTTGTATATTTTTTTTTTTATTTAAAGAACTAATAAAAATGAATCACCCACACTTGTTTGGCGTGTAAAAACACGAAAGCCCGATGCACTGAAGCACAACACACTTTAATGACTTTGGAAAGTCTTTGCCATTTAAACATAGTGGCAACTTAAATGGACTCTTAAGACCATGCAAAAAAAAAAAAAAAAAGTCAGAGTCAAACAACTTTTTCCCTTGGTTAACGCAGCTTGAAGGTAAAACAAAACAAACCGTGTGAAATGGACCTTCAGTCATGTTGTGCCAAGCCGCTGGCCAGCAGAGGCAAAAAGACAAATTCTCCCTCCTGGTTGTAGAGCGACACGGACGGCTCAGCGGACGCGTCCCCACACTGGATGAACGGACAAGGAGACACTTAGCAGTTTCTTATCAAGCACGACACAATTATAACATTCTGCATTGGGCTCCAGGATGGGGATTTTTTTTTAATCAACATACCCATTTAAATCCTCTAAAATGAAGACTCCAAGCAAAACTGTTTATTTGTGTTAAATTTAGGATCCAACTGATAACATTTTGACGCAGAGAGTGGGATGTATGGATATAAATATATTTGGCAGATTTAAATACCAATAACTGATTAATCAGCCGATTAATGGAGAGAGTGGTGTTTGACTGACATTACCTTTGTCTTTAGCTGTAATGTGCAAAAAAAAAAAATTGAATCATCTGGCCGATTAAATGGTCGCATCTTCATCAAATTGCATGTTTCTTCACGTTAAAACTACTAAATTATTTTTGTAAACGTGCACATTTCCGGTCATCAAATTGTAAATGTCCTACCCGAAACACAGCGGTTAGGTCTCCGAGCAGCAAGTCGATCATGGCCAGCGTGGCCTTGACAGTCCACTGCGGGCTGTAGGGCAGCACCTGGTCCTCCGTGCTGACGCTGGGAGCCTTGAGGCCCGCCACACGCACTTTCAGCGCCTGCACAGGGAAGCGCAGCAGCTTGGCCGGCATCTGTCGCAACCTGGAGAGAAACACAAAAATTCGCTGAGCCCACCGTCGCTTGAGAAGAACGTCGCGATGCGTTTGTACCTGTTGGTGGGCACGGTGTCATTGGAGCCGAAGTCCACGTGTTGGATGAGGATCTGGACGGGATCGGCGCTGATGATCTTCAGCATCTTGGCGCGGTAGAAGTTGCCATCGATGTACTCCGCCAGACATGCACCGCCTGACAACCACACCAATTATCATATCTCATTTTGCCACTAAAACCATGTAGCTAATCGTTCATAAAAAGGCTATATCGGCACAGAGAGAGAGAGAGAGCACTTAAACGATTATTGGAAAAGATTTGAATCGGAATTTTTCTGACAAATGTGGCAAATGTTGCAAACATGAGAGAAATGACATCATACCATCAAATCATTCAAAGCTATAACACTGATAATGCAAGGACACGAAAGAGGGTTACGGTTTCAAAGGAGGGTCACAATTTCAAACTGTAGGATGGCGTCATGATGGCAGCAGAATGTGTGACCTCAGGTTTTCAGGATAGGGTTTCAAAGTAGGCTTAGGGTTGCTGACCCTTTTCTTTCGTATTACCATGAGGGAAGTTGGTGAGTGGCAGCAGACTGGAAACGTCAGCGTTGATCTGTGACATGCACTGGTCCAGAGTTTCCCCGTCCACCGTTTCCTGGGCCATGTCCTCCCACCACAAGAACAACTACGACATATGACGTCATGACGAAGTTTCTGAATATTTGCCGGTAAGTGTCAGGCTTTTGCCATGATTACCTCATTGGGAGTCTGCAGGTGCCTCACGCGGACATTCAGGCGCTGACCGTCCTCGGGCAGGCCGGGCTCAGAGAAGGGCCCCAACATCACCTCCTGGGGGCCTAGCAGACCCTGAACAAGCACAGCAACGACACTCAAACTTTTGAGACCAAGTATCACCCCAAAAATAAGTACAACATTAACGACCAACACTGAAATGGAGAATCGTAGTAAGGCAAAATAATTCTTCAAAACGAGTCAGAGGTTGTGATTGGAAAAGTGTAAAATTGCAAGTAAAAAAAGAATTTAGGAAAAATGAAGTCCAATTTTTTGTGTGAAAAAATTTAAAATCGGCATACAAAAGAAAGAACTTGAAATTCGATGCAAATTTGGTGATTCATTGGCGTACCACTTGTAGGAGCCTAAGTGGTCCTCAAATCACATTTTGAGAATCACTGATCACAACACAAGCAGTCAAAGTACCTCTGTGTCCATGTCCCAGATGTCCAAAATGGAGTCAGGAGGCAGAGAAGGTGCCTGAAGAATAAAAAGAGAAGAGAAAAATAATACCCTATATTTGATAAGAAAAGAGCGACATTAAACTTTGAAAATGTCGATTCTGCCACTAAAACTGTGTCTTATCGAGGGAAAGGCCATATTAGGCCACACAAAAAACATTTTAGCATCAAAATGCCAGTTTCCATGGAAACAAAATATTTTGGCACACCCACCGGTGGTGCGGTCCAGTCCATCAGGGTGTGTTTGTGCTGACACAAGATGGTGTTGAGGCTCAGTCCATCCAAGAAGATTTCAACTGTGAGCGGTCGCCTGAGGTCTGTTGGCAGCTTCTAACGTCCTCACATGCACGCACACACGCACACACACACACACACATTCAGCACATACCTTTGTGCGCTCGTGTGAGTGTGTGCGCATATACCAGGACGCTGACGTCCACACGGCGATGCAAGAGCATCTCATTGAGAAGCTCCACAGCATCCTGATGCCAACTGTTGCCGATCTGAGGACAAGAGCGTCACCACGCTGTCATCTGCGGTATTGCAATGGTGCCATGTGTACAAAATCTTAAGTCTCACAGGCTTGATGGCGTAGAGCTGACAGGCCATGCAAAGTTGAGGTATGTCCTCGCACAGTAGGCGGGGGTACACATGGACCACCGGAATATTCTCCACCTGGCCATAGTCCACATACTGGACCTGAAACCACCATGATGTATTTTTCATCGTCAACGCAGCGGCTCGGTGTCATTATATGACTGTGTTGGGCAACACAAAGTTCACTCATGCTGGCCCAAACAAGTAAATTAGTATTTTAAGGATGTGTAAGAAATAGACTAAACTATTCGAAAATAATTACAACACTAAAGCTATCTGGGTTACATTAAATAATGTGATCAGTAAAGGCTCCGGAAACTAATTCAATACACAAATGAGACATGATACGAGCAGGTCAAACTGACTCAGAACCAGTCTGTGAAACTGACCAGCTATCAGTTGTCAGTCAGTCCAGTTTGAACCAAATTAGTAGTCCAGTGTTTCATGGCCAGCAGAGGGAGCCAACACACAATCCCACCTTGACATGCCCCCCTTGGACCTCCAGCAGCTGGCCCCGGTACCACAGCATGTCGGGCCCAATGACGGCGCATCCCTGTACCGTCTTCCAGGTGTACGGCTTCTGATTGGGCAGCGTCTTCATGCTCTGCTGGATCTTGTTCCTCAACTGCTCCAAATGACACCCTGAAGACAACACAAAACAACCGACCAACAGTGAATCTAGGGGTCCTTGAAAGTCTCACCGGGTAAACTGTTTGTGTGACCTGCAGTGTCAGTTCTGGCGTAGATGAGTCCGTCCTCTTTGATGGCAGAAATGGTCATGCGGTTGTGGCCCAGCTGCGGAAGCTCTGGTGGTTTGTACTTACCGGTCTTCACCTGCGTACAAAACAAACAGCATTCACTTCCATGCGTCATGTTAACCGAGGTTGGCAGTTGGGGTTCGAGGACCTTCTCAGTGGGCCTGGTTGAGCGAGGGGTGGGCCTGGCGGGGAAAGGTGTTGAGGGGAATGCTGGCAAAGGAGCAGCCGTCCATTTAGGAGTCTCAGCTTGTATGTTGGTATCAGAAGACTGAGGTTCTCTTGGCTTTTCAGGAGGAACGGCCATTTCGCTGTGAGACAACAACAGAGAACTTATTGGTTCAGTAAAGTGGATGCCACCAAGTTCAACACCCTTAGGGTTGTAAGTCTTGAAACCTTTCTTTGAAAGCCAAATCCTCCACGTATCTCTCTAACCTGAAAGGGAAAACAAAGTACATTTGGTTCTAACTTGCATTCACATTTTGAGTTTGCTGTAACAAGTGTGCATGTGTTTGAAGAGAGACGCACACTGGCTTCCTCTCCCTGAGGGCGAGACCTTTGTCGGCCAGATAGTCCGAGATGCTGACCAACTCTCCCATCTTGTTGGTACACATCAGAGTGACGGCTACCGGCCGCTCATCTGTCATCTCCTGGCAATGGCAGAATACGTTAGAACCGGGTCCACAGGAGCAGAACATACACAGGTGTAAAGGGACGAACGTGGATAGTGACAACAGCAGAGGCTCCTGACAGGAAGTCACGCATGAAGTCGCAGGCTGTGGCGGTCCAGGTGGGTTGGCCCCCTGCTGGCCTGTTACAAAAAAAAAAAAACCCCAAAACAAAACATTTGAGAAAATATAAGCTCTCAAACCTATTGGGTCAAGATCACATCAGATCATTTAATTAGCCAAAATCTAAGGAAGGGAGGAGTAAATGGTTTCATTCACACGCCAGTGCCCATACTAAGGTTTACACTTTTTTAAATGATACAGCGTAATAATTTACTGTTTTTATATATTAGTTCGAGAACCACTGAAAATATGTGTGTGTGTGAGTGTGTGTGTTACTTGATGTCCGTCAACGAGCACTCCAGAGCAAAAGAACCCTCCAATGAAGCCGACAGTGGCCGCAGGTTGCTCACGTGCAGCTTCACCTTGTTGCCGTGGTCACAGCGCATCACCTGTTGCCGGGCAGACCAAGTCACTGATCTGTTCACTGAAATTAGCATAAGTGAAAAGTTTCGAGCTACGACGGAACACCTCTGCGATGTCAGCGGACGAGACCTTGGAACAGATCAGTCCTCTTTCCCAAACTTTGTTGACGTGAGCCGCGCAGAACATGTCTGGCTCCCATGCCACATCCTGAGGCTCCAAGAGCTCACATTCCTCATTCAGAAGCTCATTCAACCTAGAATATATTTAATACAGAGCAGCAATTCAACTAGCAAATGACCGTATCGCAAATTCTGCCCAACAAAAAGTGACCCTACCACTACATGGATGTGCCAAATGGCTGATGTAGCTACCTGGCCAACTATCTACCTTTTAAGTTGAGTCTCATTTTCGATGAACTGGATGTAGAAGCTGCTGGGTGAGGTGATGTGGCTCACTCGCACTTTGGCGTCCTTGAGGCTGCCGGGGAGGCTGAGCCGAGGCTGGAACTCCACCGCTGTGACGGCACTAGGGTCCAACGGCCCGAGACCACTCAGGTCGAGCGGCGGGTCCCATATGGCGCCGTCATTGGCGGAGACCTCTGCCATGTTGGTCTTAAGCCTTTGGCAAGCAAGGTAATAGAAGTCAATGGGGGGGAATCACAATTTCTGAATATAGTTAGTAAAGAAAATAATCGGATTATACCCATTTTTGGAGCACACCAACTGCTCTTTAGTTAGCACCTCGGCTATGTCGGTGGGTAGGTTAGTTGGATTGCTCTCAAGCAGCTTGATGGGTAGAGGTTTTGTCTTTGGGGATTTTTCTGTTTGCAAAACAATCAAGTGAGTTAAGTAGTTCGCGAGTTGAAGCAAAGTACAATAAAACCCCACCTATTCGCTATTCTCGCTATTGCCCAACACTTGCTATTTTTATGGGTTTGGGAAAGAAACATGCATGCAAATTACCAGTACTTTTTTTCAAAATCAAATAATCTGGGAACTATTTCTTTTCGTAGCTAATGTAAGATGAGTTAGAAATGATCATTTAGACAATTATGAACATTTTTGTGCCCTGCGATTGGCTGGCAACCAGTTGACGGGGTACTCCGCCTACTGCCCAAAATCAGCTGGGATAGGCTCCAGCAAGCCTGCGAGCCACGTGATGGATGGAAGGAAAAATATTTTTTGTTGGGAGTTAAATACAAACATTAATACTTGTATCTCCATCTACCAACATACAAACATTTTTCCACTATTCACGACAGGGCTTGGTCCGTATCCTGTGGAAATACGACAACTTGCTTAAATTCACTTCACCTGTAACCACCATGGTGAAGAATTTGTCATGAGCCAGGCCGAAGAAGCGTTTCACACAGGCATCGCTCCATGTCTCTCCAGCCAGAGGAAGCACGTCCGACAAGCAGCACTGGATCGCCTACGCGATGCACGCATGCGCACACAAACAAGGACTGTTTCAGTATGCAGTACAGATGAGGTTGAACACCAAGTAAGCACAATCACCAATGCCGGCAGGGAGAAGAACTCATCCTTTATCTTCCTCAAGTCGCTGACCAACACTGTTGTCTTAAATCCAAAGTCAATGCAGCGCACCTCCACCTTTCTGTCCCCCAGATGACCTGAAAAAATTTTTGTAGTAGTATTAGAAACTGCATGCTCATCAGTCTTCAAAAGTGTACAGATTATTGTTAAACTATTCCAACTTAATTTTTGTAATATTAAGACGACACTTTGCTGTTGCACGAAATTCCAACTTTGTTCATGTAAAAGTACGTCCTCATCAAACTATCAAGACTATTTGTCTTCATTTAGAGCGGCAATAATAATCTTCCAATAATTAAACTTTTTATGGTCACATCATGATCGTGAAATTCCAACTTTATTCACTCAAAAAGTAGCATCAGGACGCCAACGTCCTTACCTATGACTTCGGCTCTGTACCACACGTTTTCTTCAAAGCGGGCCACGCAGGCCTGTCCGATGATGGGACAGTAAACCAGCAGTTCTTCTTCTCCACTCTTGGCGTTGTAGCACTCCTGAAGCTTGGTTTTCAGCAATGACGACTCCATGTTGTCAGTCTGCTGGCCACACACATGAATGAAGAAGAGAGAGCAGGGACAATATCCGTCACAATCCTACTTCTCAGAGAAAAGCTTTTCAGAAAGACTTTCGACTATGACAGGTGTCATCGGGGAGCACTTAGAACATGTGCTGGCAAACGTTTGTGCTCAACGGCAAAATTGGATTTTTACATTTTGTACAAATGGGAAAAGTTGTCAAAGAGATCAAGAGAAGTCATTTACTCTTATCCGAAAATTGTACCTTCTCATTTTGAAATTGTATTAATTCATTCCACTATGATCAATTAACCAATTGTTTCATTTAAAAACGTTTAATTCTTATAAAATGTGTATGCAAAAAAAATAAGAGTACCAGCTGAATGTAGAAGTCATCGGGGCTGTTGACGTGTGTCACCACTGCGCTGTGCTCCGTGTGGAGTTTGGGTGGGACGGCCGGGTAGTACTTGAGCTGCTTCCTGCTCGGCTTTACCGGATAATAAAACCTGACGGCGCCAATGACAATGTAATGTTGACAAAGAATATTTAGAATGTGTGAAAGCAGCAGAGCACTTCTTAACACCACCATGATCATGTGTTTGTATTTTGATAAGAAAAAATACCATAGTGCAGTATAGCATTAGTATCGTATTAGAATTGACTGTTGGGAATAAATGCAATTTCATGGCCCAAATCTTAGAATTTAGTTTGTAAATGTAGGTCAGTGGTTCTGATAGTGTTTCGGGCAGCAGCACCTGGCCACTTCAATCAACACCAGATAATCCCGGATGGAGATGGGAATGTCGTTGGATGGTCCTACAGGAGCTTTGCTGAGGTCCACCAGCAGGGCATGTCTGTCCTGACCAAAGGAAGTCATTTCCACGACGGCAGAACCCACCACTTGGCAGAATGCCGTCTGAGCCTCTTTGCTCCAGCCCCTGGTCTGGACGCATGCTTAGGTTGACGTCAGGGATGTCATTTAAGTGGGCAATATTCAGCGGGATGGACGCACTCACCAGGTCGTAGGGGACCAGGTCCTTGAGGGAACATCGGATGGCCTGAGGAGCAAAACGAACCAGCTCTGTGTGTATCTTCCTCAGGTGTTTGTTCACCACGTCTATTGAGGACACCGTGCGCAAGACATTCCTGCAAAATGGAAGGGAGTGATGAAGAAAACCAGACAAGTTTCTGATTCCTGACAATGCATCAGAAGTGTTGTGGGGAGAGCAAGTGTTTGTTCTCTTACCTTTTTTCATTGTATTTTAAATTTTATAGCATTTTAATAAAAATAAGTCATGAAACTATGAGCCATGTAAACTTACAACTCTATCCATGTAACATTAGGATTTTGTACAAGTAAAATGATGACTGCACATGTCTTAATTTTCGTCATATTAAAACTTATTACTCAAAACTATGACTTCATTAATGAAAATTAAGACTTTATTCCTGGAATATGACAATAATTTTGTATTCATGCAATATTGCCACTTTATTTAGCCAATATTATAATGTCATACTCTTAAAACTATCTTATGTAAGGTTATGACAATGTACATAAAATTGCTAATATTCACAAAAGATTAAGATTTTTTTTGGATTACAACATGGATTCTCAAACTGCGACTACCAACGTAAAGTGATCTTCACATAACATTGACTACTTTTTCAATATTAAAACTTTGATCCTGATATTAATTACTGTAAAAAATACACAATTAACAAATGTTGGGGAAAAAAAATTATAAATACATGCAACAAATACTGCAGGTCCCTTGATGAAGCAAATGTTAAGGAACAGAGTGGGTCGTCGTCACTTTGTCTACCCCCGCATGAATGTATGGCGACATGAGTTGACCTTTCTATGGCCAAGCTTTTGGTGAAGCCGTAGTCAATGAAGAAGACGCAGATCCGGCTGACTTGGTCAACCGGGCAGACATCCACACTGCTGTTGTAGCCATTTTGGAAGACCTCCAGCACACTGGTGCGGCACCACAGACCCTGATTTCCTTTCGCCAAGACCATGGAGCCTTGAAGGAAACAGTTACATGTTTCTTTGCAACTATGTACTACAACCATCCATCACTGATTTTTAAAAAAAAAATGAACACACCAGTTCGCACAGTGTCAGCAGAGGAGAAGCAACTGGTGTCCAGTTTGCAGAAGGCGTTGATCTCCTTGGACAGAATGTCACTCTCTCGCTTTTCGGCCGCATAGCGCACGTAGAAGTGAGTGGGGTTGACCACGTGAGTCACCACCACCCACTGAGCAACTGGGGACAAAAGGAAGCGCATTTCCAGTCCAGTCAAGATTCATTTTCAAGGCTGGCCTGGCCAACACATCTCCGTCCTTGTTGCTTAGTACAACACGGTGGTAATTAAGTCAACAAGTGGAATAATACAAATAAATAAATAAATGGGGGTCCAATTGATAAATAAACTGGACATTGCACCACAAGACAAAGACATTTAAACAACCCCCCAAACCCCATTAAAAAAAACATCATCCAATTTTTCTTTCTGTTGTTAAGTTAAACAAATCCTAATGCAAAAAAGTATTGGAAAACAGTCAATTGCTCTGCCTAGTATTCATACTTTTCATTTTTATTGTTTACTTGACAGGGACAAGAAAATATATTTGTTGTAAGTGCTTAAGGTGTAAAAAATAAGTTATTGTATTCATTATGTATATATATATATATATATATATATATATATATATATATATATATATATATATATATATATATATATTCTCCAATTAATAAGCAGACTCATCAATTATTGAATTTTATTCTGCCTAATATCTGAATTGGCATCAGCTTCAAAAAATCCATATCAGTTGGGCCAGAACATGAGTTCAAGGAAGAACGTGACAATCATAGAAGTGGACATGGAACCTAATGTGACTTTGGTGTTGCCACATACATTACATGAGCATGTCCGGGCTGTTCAGTACAGTTGGAATAGATGAACTCCATTTCTATTCATTTCCATTGGGGGAAAATTGATCGAATGTGTTCCACAGTGCTTATTATGTGTGCTTCATACCATTTCTCCTCGTTGTGGACAAATCCAAGCTTCCTCTCCTGCGTGACCTCCGCTTCTCTTTGGCCAACTCGGGACCAGTCGCAGGGGTAACTGCAGAAAATTTAGATTCAGATTCAGAAAACTGGATCCATCTCTGCAGGGCAATTAAGGTCAAAAGACACAAATATAATATTACAACATCTTTGAAAACATCTTTCAGTTGCGTCTTAACAGGACAAAAGCAATCTGTGAAAAAGCAGAACCTGCGATGGGAGTCGGGTTTTCCTGAATTTTGCTTGAGTGTCTTTTTCATGACGAAACAAATTGTCTCAAAGGAGATGCGGACATACCATACTGCTCCTCCATCTCTATAAACTCCTCAATAACGACATCAGCAGCGGCATTATCTGAAGAGGATGTCTTGCAGTGGTAGCGGCTGCTACTACGCGTTGGGCTCAGAGAGGCGCAGCGAGAAGGCAGGCTCCTTCTTTTGGGGCTCATCCTCCTCAGTGGACTCTTAGCTTTGCTGTGGCTGTGGTAGCTGTAGCTGCTGGCTAAAGATTCGACATGACCATGTCCGGCAGGCTTTTGGGCAAGGTCGCTAATGTGTTGCTGGAGGTGACATGGCATCTCAGACAGGCTAGACAATCAAGGAGAAGACAGGAGTGGCAGGGCAAAAAGATGAATGCAGCAATCAAATGGTGAGGTAGAATAATGTATTTCCTCAAATGGTGGTTCTGATGGACCCTAAAAAGACCAATTCAAACCAAAGTGGCAGCTTCCTAGTGAATTATTGTTCAAGAATCTGTGCTTCCATAGTTAGCCGTTAGTTTGTGCATTTATTAGTTAGTTTTAGGGTAAATCTTTTGTTTGTGTGCCAGCTTTTGCTGCCTTTTGTTTTTCAACCATTTTTCGGACCTTTTTGTTTTATAAACCATACATTGTGTTTTTTTTGTACTTACCTTTTTGCCTTTGGTGTAATTTTTGTTACTTTAAAATTGTTGCCCTGTTACTTCGGACTGTGTGTTTTTTTTTTTAAATGTATCACAACCTTGGGGACCGAGAATGATTTCCTTTCCATTAATGTTTTGCACCTAACCCTAGACGGGTGCGTAAATATATATTGAACACAATTGCGCATGATGTCAATAATATACAATTGAGTTATTAGCTTGGTTGCACCACTCTGCATTTGATTGAACGAAGGCTCCCTGCCAGTCTATGAGGATATTTTAAAAGGACTCACTTGTTTGGCTTGCCTTCATCCATCGTCAGAATTAACTCCACACTCTGGTTCAGAAACTGGGACTTGAACTTAACACTACACCAAACACAAACATATACATTGTTAGCAATGTACGTACGGTGAACCTTTGCTGTTTTGTGAAGTCGCCCCCCCCCTCACAAAATTTTCTGTCCAACAATGACCGCTGCTTGTAAATTTTCGCTATTATTTTGCCCGGCTGATTTGATTGTCCGAAGGTTACAAACCTTAGTCCACAGCCCATGGTGATGCACTTCATGTTGAAGGACTGGTTGTCCACAGGAGCCTGTAGAGTCCTCAAAATCTGTCACCAAAAAAAAAAAACAAAAAAAAAAAAAACAAAACTGGAAGATGTTGCATTTACGCTACTCCTAATGTCAGAAATATGTTTACAACAGTCATTCTCAAACTGAATTAATTTTATCAATCTCAGGAGGGGTCCATTTTGCCCCCCTTTTTTTCAACTGAAAATGACATCATAGCTGCTTGGGCCTCAGGTAATGACCAATCACGGCTCAGCTCGCAAACGTTACATGACCAAACTGAGCTGTAATCGGTGGTTATCTGTGCCCCAAGCAACTGTGATGTTATTTTCAGTCGCCATTTAAGTCGAAAAGTGGCTGCACATTAAAAATGGTGAGTCTAACAAACACATTGTAAATCAGAATACCATGTTTAATTAAAGTAGTGGTGCCGCAAAGAGCATATTATTGTAGAGAAAATATTTGAATTTACTTCCACTTTAATATATTACTAATTGATCTTGGAAAAGTATGACTTCATTCTTGTTAGTTTATAACTGGACTACAAATTTGTTGGAATGTTTTATTTCAAAAATAGGGGTGTAAAGAATTTGAGAACGATGGCCTCTGACATTTAGGCATACAAGCGGTAGTTACATTGAATTCATTGTTGTTAGGATCACGAGTCCTCGGAAAAACTTTTCTCCCATCGACCCAAAAGGTTTAAGAAGCCGTGGCACACAAAACATTTCATATCACACACCTGTTGCCAGTCGCTGTACAGCTCCAGGAAGGGTACGCTTCGCACTTTCTTGGCTTTCTGCACAGCAGTGTCCAGTGAGGCCAACCTCGCCTTGACCCTGCAAACTTCAGCGTGGGTGCTGGAGAAGTGAGCATCCAGTCCGTTTAGCTTACTCAGCTGCATGTCACGCCTTTTGGAATACAAAACATTACCATTGACATCTTCCAGTGAGCAAGACAAGCACAGATAGGGCTGGGCTGATCTGTACTCCTTACATTAACAAATGGCTGTGAACAGAGAGGAGCTACTTCAGATAAGCAAAGTTAGTGCTGCCAACTTAGCGACTTTTCCGATCACCCTAGTAACTATTAAAAAAAAAAACGATGGGGGAGGTGAGGGCACCAAATTTGTGTCTGACAAGAAAGGAAACGTTTGACGTGAAACTCCACATAAGACCAACGAGATCTGAAGGGGATGAGGCATTTTTCGATGCATGTCTGGACCAAGTGAGCCACGCAATGAGATGTTGTCATGTTGATGTCATAGCGGTCGTACCACTTATGGGTGGCGTGTATCGCTTTGTCAACGGCGTGGTAGATCTCCAACTCCAATCGAGCTTGCTCTTTCTTCACTTGTTCTACCAGGCCTGTAGTTAAAGTCTGCCCAGATTAAAAAAAAAAAAACAACAAAAAAAACACTTAGCAATTCCACACAAGTCTCCAGTACTTTGGAGAACAAAGCGCATCTATTCCACCTGGTGTAAGTGCTCCAGTCTGGCCAGATGTTCCGCAGCGGTGGCCAACGCCTCATCCACAGCTCTCTCACTCTTTTCATTGGTCACCGGCTGAGCAGAAGATTTAATGGACACATCCAATCTTAAAGGCTGGCTCGCTTATTTTGGTGTACAGTGAAGCCTCAACAATATACAGTACAACAAAAATCACAGGCATACAGTACATTTGGTATGTATCCGTTGTGAAAAGCAACTAATATTACGGCAGCTTACTGTTATGAAACTCTTCTTGGAGTATTGTTTGTCAGTATCATCATGTTAACTTTGTAGAAACATAAAAACAAACCTGAAATCAGTTAAGTTAAAAGCACACGTACTGTACCTGCTCTGCATCCTTGGTATTGCCATTGGTGTCAGAGGATAACACTTGGAGTTTCCTGTGATTGTTTGATTTGTCCAACCTGAGCGACAATGAAGTGAGTTCTGTGAACTTGTGTCAACGTCCCAAAAAATAAAAATATTTCTCTTGACTGATATGGTGAAAAAATAAATGCTCTCTCTTCGGAAAAAATGAATACATTTTCTCAAACTATGTGGGTCATTGTGATTTTTGAAAACATTTGCAACTTGGCTTAAAATCACATACCGGCTGTCAAAAGTTTGACATGGATAAGTCACTGCGCTCAGCATCATATAAATGTGCACTATGTCTTTGGCGACGTTCAGCGCAGTTGTCTCTGAGATTGCCTTTCTTTGAGCTCCTTTCTTATCATACGTGAAACAATGTCAAAATGATTTTGCTTATGCTGTCTGATTTTTCACCAGAATTAAAATTACTCGTAAGTATTTTGAAAAACAGTGGATAAAAGATATACATCTTTTAATTCCATCAAAAACCATTTTTAAAAATACTGTAAAGAATTATGTTGTTTCAAATTTTTTTCTCCCATTGTTGTTTGTTAACTGATTAAACGGATTGATTGCCTCGCCCTACCTTCTCTTCTTGTTCATTTTGGCAGTGTAGATGAGGCCAATGATGCGAGCGTCCTCCTGCAGCCCCAGCACACCGTCTTCAGGCAGGCTTGACTCCACCTGCGCAAGAGGGCCATCATTCACCACAAGCACAGGCAACATGTATGGTACCAACACTGTCGCTTCACCTCACACTCAGGACACTCGATCACATTGTCACACTCCATGGACTGCAGGCATGACGTGCAGAAAATGTGACCGCACATGAGCGTACGAGGCAGATTGTCCTCAGCTTCATTTTCTGAGTGAGAAAACCAAAATCCATTTGGTCAGAATGCAAACCAGAAACTTAGATGTGCATTAGGTTGTGCCAATATGGCAAACATTATAATCACAATTATTTTGATTGATATTGCAATCATGATTAATATGTTAAAATGAGTATGGGTATGAGTATGAGTACGGGATGGCGTAATGCCGAAACCCAATTAGTACCGTTAATTCTAAACAGGCGGAACGTCATTAAACAACCAAACTGCTTTCCCTTACAGATTAAACGACATTCAACAGCTAACCAGAGAAACTCATAACCACAAAGGCGTTAGTTTTAATCATATTTCGGCTCTTGTAGCGAGCCTTGCTAGTTGTTCATAGTACGCTAAAACCGGGAATCGGAATACAGTAACTTTATAGTAACAATACTTAAACAAGTCGACAAATGTACCTGACAGAGTGTAGGAATTCCCACAGAAGTAGCAGATGATAACGTTGGGTTGTTCCATTTTATTCTTTTTCTTTTTGAAGTTTTGTTAATGGCGGCGACGAAGCCCGCGATTTATTTTACCCCAGACAGTGACGAAGACGGACCGGCGTCACTTGACTCAATTAGCACTACTGTCGCAAAATGGCTGCCAGTTAAAAAAAAAAAAAAAAAATCCTCCCATAGAAAACGCATTTCATAAAATAGCAAATCAAATCTTTCAAGTATAAAGTAAATTACTTTATTTTATTCGAGGAATTCGTTACAATATACACAAGTGACAGTCTTAATGCCCATTCCCAACTTTGTCAATCGAAAAAAAGGATATTTTCGGACAAAATATTAATTCAGTGTCCACAAAACGCCATGAAACTCTTAATAATCAAAACCAACATATTACTTAGCCATCCATACATAATGAAACCATTTTAAATTACAACCAATGATTTGAAATCATATTGTTTTGGGAATAGAAACACGATGACAACAAATAAAATCCGCCCTGAAGGTGGAACGCTTTCATTTTTAACCACTACGGGGTGCCAAAGGCCACATAAATGGCTAAGAAAGTACAGTACGTCGTTTTTAATACCTGCATGAAATGAAACACTAATAAAGGTTCGATACAATGAAAAGTACACATGTTTCCAGTAGTTTCCAGTAACAGTGCATACAGTATTTCTGACTGTGAATTCTTCACTTATTTATGTACACTAAATGTATGATCAGTTTTATTTCATCACTTCTGTCTGGCACAACATTAACATCCACGAACAAGAGGGCAACAAAATTGTCAGGCCCTGTAAAGTCCTAATGTTCTTTGTTCTCCACATGGTTACATTGTTCCCACTTTCAGTTGCACGTGTGGCGCATCCACATGCGTCCTCCATGCAAGCCACGCTGCCATCCTCGCCTGCCCCTGAGGAAAACATCCAAGTACTACGTTTAATTCGCAGCGACATCTACCGAAGAGCAGGGAGGGGGACAGACATTTAAGGTAAATAAGAACGTCTGGCCAAACATCACGTGGCCTTCATCCCTGTGGTGGTGGTGGAAAAGGGGGCTTGGGGGCGGTAGAATCCAGCACATCAGCACCACCCTTTCCACAGAGTTGACAGCATGGCACCCCAACCCCCTCAAACCTGGTCCATGAATGTTGATCTCAAGTGAAAGGTGTGACACCCCCCATCGGTGTCAAGTGTTGGAAAAATCATTGTACTGTACAGCGTTCACTGTACAGTGGAGTTCAAATTGTGCATGAAGTCAACAAATCTTGTGAGACTTCAGCCGAAGGTACCAATGATGACAGAGACAGAAGGGAAAGTATGACGATAACCATAGAACAGGAAATGGGATTGAACGTGAGCTAGGGAAGGTTCTCGCTACTCAGTACGATACGAGCAACACAGTTGGTTAAATATCACTGACGGTATTCATTTTACACTTCGATATCTGTTCGCTCAGACACGACCTCCAAATTATTATTTTTTTCCTCTCAAATTAAATTCACTTGTGCACGTCACAGATCACATGAATGGTAGAACATGAATGGTGGAACAACTTCATACTGATCTCATTTTTTTAAATCACAAAAACCCAGCATTTGAACTGGGGTGTGTAGACTTTTTATGTCCACCGTATGTCTAAATGGCAGAAATTGTCTCAAATAAGTCAACCTTGCTCTTTTCCACCTTTTAGTGTAGCATGAGAGCCATAACCGATTAAAAATGAATGATTTAATAGATCAAGTGTAGAGTGTTGGTAAATATCAGCCAGTTTCGCTTGCCGCATTCCACCAGATGCATCAGTCTTCACCAGAGCATGACGAAGATCATATTGAAAGTGGGGAGGGATTTTTTTTTTTTTAAATAATGTGTGTGTATGTGTGTACCATGATGGAGGCCGGGGGTGGTACATGTGTTTACTATGTGTAATGAACCAATGAGCAGGCCGCCCACAGGGGCTGTGAGGGGGTGTCAGTTGGGCTTGCCCCCCCCCCACCCCCACCCCCCCCCTTCAATCTCCCAAATGTAGGTCACTGCCCATCCTCTGGTCATTTTCCTCTTTTTGCCCCCCAACCATGATCCTCGTGCACCCCCGCCAACCACCCTTATCGAATCACTTCATTAATGATGCCCTTAATTAGGCGGTGGCTTCTCATTGGCCAATTCCTGATGTCTCAACAAGCCCGCATTGTTGTGATCCAGCTATTTACCGGATCCTCTCGATCTGTTTGTGTGCACCTCAAAGGTCTTACGAGCCCCCCGAATGAACCGACTCCCTTCTGTGCCTTTGTCCCTCCTGCGCACATACAACCCCCCTACGGGTCGAAAGAATGAATTGACCCGGTGTGACAGCGGGATTTCCAGTTAAATGTCATCCAGGAACCTTCAACCGCAATGCAGCTTAATGGGACCTGTAGGCTTCACCATTAATAAACAAAAAGTTACCTCTGGCGGCGGAAAATCTCCAGGTTCGATTTCGTACCCCCAATCCATGGCTGTTTATACTTAACCAAGACTCCAAAAAAAAAAAGGCAGCAAAACACTGGCTTCTACAAGTGTCGAAGTGGCTTTGGAAGCTTTTCTCCCTGATACTCCCTCTGAATATGGAAAATTGCTAGGTCGACTTCAGCCCCACATTCATTGGCAGTTAAACATGACAGTGTGCCCCCACAGCTCACCCCCCGCCCCCAAAAATATGTAAAACTGCATGTTTCTACGACTGTAAAAGGAGTTACAGGTGCTATCCCATCACTGACACTACCTTAGAAGGCGGAAAATTACCAGGTCAACCCACCCCCATTCCTTGGCGGTTATACACGACAGTGAGCCCAGCTATAAACAAGTGTACACAAGTGTACTGTACAATTGTAAAATCAGCTGCAGGTCCCGTTTACGACCTCAGAAGACTTTTTTTTTTGGTTGCTATTTCAACATAACAGTGACCAGATAAAAAAAAAAATTAGAAAAATGGTTTCTTTTAAGAGGTATAAAAGTGCTACAACCTCTGATGACAGAAAATTTCCAGAAAGGGGCTCCAGGTGGTGTCAGGTACTACCTCTAGAGACTGAGGTGACTGAGGTGTCCCCCTTTTCCGTGTCACTGCTGTTTATACATAGCAGAAACCTGGAAATCTGGTGGAAGTTTTCAGGATCTACAAAGGGAAAAATGCCCTGATACCACCTCTGAAGGCAGAAAATTGCCAGGTCAACTTTTCCATTCCGCAGAGGTTATAAGTAGCACCCACACCCAAAAAAGACCAGGTTCTACAAATATAAAAGGGCCCACGATCACAATCCCCGCCTCTGTTAGATAATTGGCAGGTTGATTTGTTTCCTCCATTCCGTGTCAGTTCATCTTGCAATCAGATTCTAAGGCTGGAGATTTTCTTCACCAGTCACTCTTTCCCTACCGGACGATCACACGAGAGATCCCATTGCTGACGCCAAATTGTGGCAAATCTAATCACGGTGCTAACTTGATTCATTTGGAATGCTGTGAAGTAAATGTCAAGTAAATTCCTTCTTTGTGGAGAGATTTGCCTGAAAGATGTTGCGATTAAATCCAGGTCATCTGGCACAAACAGATACAGTACTGCTCCTTTTTTTCCCCCCCATGTGACGTCAATACAATAGAGTACAGTACTCCATTACTCCATGCACAAATGCTGAAAGCTGTGTGTATGGGAGAAGGGAGGGGAGGGCGGGGGAGGATGCATCTCCCATTCAATGATCCTAAAATGGAGCCATTAGCTGAGTTCTATTGGGATCTATATGGGCTGCATATGCGCATTTGGCAGCCTGCGGTGCTTGTTACATATGGTGTGCTTAAAAGCTGCCTCTTTGAGGTCACGTTCAGCCTCTGACTTTCTGGTTCAGTGAGGCTATTTTTAAAAACACATGCAAACACATCAGGACGCTGTCAAGTGCAGACTAAAGCAACAGGTGGCGCTACAACCAGCGACCATATAGAGGCTGTTTTAGCCAATCGGAAGCATCTGACGTAGTGATCCTTTCTGGTCTGTGCAATATGTGCAATCGCATAGAGCAGCATTTCTGCAAAGTGTTAAAAAAACAAAACAAAACAAAACATGAAATGGTTTCCTATCACCATGACATCATCAAGCGAGTGCCGGGTGTTAAGACTTTCCACCCTGTTATTGCAAAACACCCCGACATGTGTTGTCCCACTTCTATTACAGCTCTGACTTCGCCACCACATTCCATAATGGTGCCGTTTAGACATAAGAACCCAGATAAAGGCCAGAAAAATACCAACTTCTACAAGTGTAAATGAGGTTACAGGCACTGCTCGACTTCAATTACAGCCATAAGATTCGAGTCTACAGGGCAGGTGTCAGCTGTTCAACTTCACATCCCTTCCCCAGCATTGTGATCTTCCCTTGGACACAGGTGGCATCCCGCCTGTTACGGCTCCGCTACCGCATCTGGAGGTGTAAAAACTGCCAGGTTGTCCGATTCCACGTTGATGTTGTTCACACTGCCACATCGGTCATGCTTTCTTTCTCCTCGAGGTTCAAAGGCATTGTGGTAAGGTGCTGGGACGAGGTATCGGTCGTCTGGACCGGTGACATGCAAAGCCGGCCTGCCACCTTTCGGTGACCCAATACCCGTCCCAAGTCCCACAGAACTACTTCAAGGGAGAAAAGCCCCTGCAGATCAGAGCACTCGTTAGCCAGAGAAGCTAATCACGTCTGTCAGAGAGTGCACAGCTAACCTATGCTGCAATTATCTCACTTTAGTGCACCGTTTGAACGCTTGACCTGCTTTTCAGCTGCGATAGGGCACATTTCACAGGGTGTGGCCATGGGTCTGTCACATTTCAGCATGCGTGAGAAAAATCGGGATAGAGTGATGGTGTGACCTTTGAGTGTCAGCGAGGAGGCCGGCAGATCTTACTGTATGGCAGATAAAAACATTGAGATGCTTAGGATAAGTTAGCGATTGCTAATTTAGCCCGCCAAAAGACTTTCATGTAGAAAACATTGTTAGCTAGCGTGTTAGACATCTCGATCGTTGATTATTAATTCTGCCAAGGAATGTTTGGCGTGTTTACTTATACAATTTGTAATGTAGCTAATTGGTTGTATGGTTGGTTGGCTGGCTGGTCAGACAGCTAGCTATGCTGACTTACAGGATCATGACAAACTAGTTGATTAGCATTACTGATCTAAATCAAGAGTGGTCAACCTTAGTGGTGGTCTGTCCTTTCGCCATTTACCTTGACAAGCATTAGCTCTATCGAGGATTATGCTGTTTGTTAGCAAGCAAGCTGCTTGGTTGTTTTGTTGTTTGGGTGGTTGCCCAGCTAGCTATTTGTAAAGCTTTGTAGTGCTGGTCCAACACAAGGTTGTCCTTGATAGAGATCACCAAATGACTGGATGCCATCCGGTTGATAAATGTCCACTGGGTCAAGGGTCTCTTTCTGAAATTCTCAGTCTATAGGTCCCTTATTCATCACCCCACCAAAGTGAACATGACATAGCACAAATCGTGTAACTTAGTTGCTTATAGGAGACTCAACATTATTGAGATTCTTGCGGTCTTCTCTGGTATTCCAAATACGTCTGTCAGACCTTTCTTCACCTTGACTACCCTTCTTTTTCCACCGTCTGGCCGCAGTTGTAATTACATGCCTCGCTCTCCAGCTTCGTCACCGGGATATCTCACAGGTGACGAAAGGGCCAACACTCTTCTTCAATGTGTGTGAGCGGCAGGAAATGACTTCCTGAAGTGCCCGAATGGCAAAAACAGTGAGCTCTGCCATCTCTTTGTTCCTTTAAGCCTGCAATTTTAAATGAAATCTTACATCATGAGAAGACAACGTCTTTGATGATTAATATAAGCTGACGCGATCATGCCACAGTGTTGCGGACGGCCATGTTTGTGATCCGGGGAACGGCACCACATTTGCAGTGTTCAAGGTGCTCTTACGTGACCCTGTTTGCATTCAGCTACCGTACAAGATGTAACATCAACACCACACATCTTCTGTAGAGCATGTACCGGTATGTACATGTGTGCTTGCGTCAGCGGGAAGGAGGCGGGAGGTGAAGTGGATGTCAAGCATGAAAATATCAACACCCTCAAGAGAGTTTACAGACGCTGGAGTCTACGTCATCACTGTTAGGTCACAGTCGCAGGCATGACACTGAGAACTTCTTCATCTTCAATGTCGTCTTCATTATCAACAAACGAAGACAGAACGTGCCATTTTAACGATCGAGCTAATATGTGTATGTGAGGTACCTTTTAATGACAAAAGGTTGAGAGGTGCTTCAAACTCTGGCAGCATTTGCAATGTTGCTAGCGTGTGATCAGTGTGACCTAGACCACGTGTAAACCTTCCGTTACACTCCCTAAACTGTAGCCAAATAACTCCTAAAACACTGCAAGTACGAATGTTGCCTCAAGATTCTTCAATCTACCCTTACATCGACTGTAATTCTGGTCAAGTCACATTTATTTATATCGTATTTAATCACAAACAGCCTCAAAGGGCTTCACATGCCCACAGTTGACGAGTATTCGCGTCATCCCCTGACTTTAACCCCCAGGAGGGCAAGGAAAAACTCTAAAAACCTCATCTGGGGAAAAAATGTGAACCTTGAGAAGGGGCCGCAGATGGGACAATCCCCACTTCCAGGACGACCAGGCTGCAATGGATGCCGAGTGGGCCATATTTGACACAATATTGGTAGACAATGATAGGATGATATCTAAGTCCATTTAACAAGATGGAAAATGATCGGAGCAGAACCTGTACAGCGCTCATCATCACTTAGCCCCCCTCTCCAGATCAGGGAGGAAGCGGAAGGATCCTCCCATCACAGTAACACTAATATATCTAAATGTCCTGAAATACTCCCCAAAAGTGAACTAAAAACTCCTAAAGATGCCGAAAGGCTCTGAAAAGTTACATTCAAGTAACTTACAAACGTTCTATAAATAGACCTGCAAAAAAAACTAAAAAATAAAATAAATAAATCTCACAAAGGAATAAGGATTTGGTTGGGAACAAACCCCGCGTGTCTTTGTACTCTATTGGGCTCGTCTCTTTTTTCACATCGTGAGACGTGCGTTGCGCTTTCACCACTTGTTGCTGTTTATTCTCAACGCGGGCTTTGAGCCAAAGTCAACCTCCTTTTGTGCGTCAAATTCCTCAGCCACACACATGACAAATTCAAACAATGAAAGAGGAATTTTGGTCTGTGTCTGATTAAAAAAAGAAGAAGAAGAAAAAAAGAAGGTATGTGCGAGTGAATTACAGTCAGAGGTTTTATTGTTATTTCGGGCTTGGAAGGAGCCAATCGCTGGCACGTGACGGGTCGCTGTCGACCCCGCAGAGTGTTTACGTTGCCCGTTGACCTACATCACGCCAGCATATCTGAAGAATTAGCCGCGCTTTGCTCATGTATTTACACAGCGATTCAGTTTGGGCTGCTTTTCTTTCACTCCTCAAACAAATCAAAGAGGGTGTCGCAATGTTCCTTCGTCACGGATGACAAGCTCAGAATGCTTCTTGGCCCAGAGGCCCGCTAGCGGGAGTGCTGCGGCTCTGACAAATGCAGCGGATCATGCGCACGTGCGCTCGCTGATGTCATCGTTTTCCCCAGACACCTCGGGAACAGATTGTTTTCCGATGTTTTCAACCTGGTGTCACGTCGATGTGGAGAGGAATGAGTTGCACATGTGCACACACTTTCATGAGGAAAGTAGGGGAACCATAAACGGAAAAAAAAACCACATGGACCTCCGCATACTTGTAAATTTGCATATTTGATGATGATTTGCAATATTTTAAAAGGCATCTTTTTTTTTTTTTTCACCAGACACTTTTGTGATTTTTATGGTTTGTTTTTCTCCGGTGCAGTTCAATGGCTATCAATTAAACGAAGATTTTTGATGTTGGTGGCCGAACTTGGTCCCTTATCCCTCGCAAGGGTCGACTATATAAGGAGACAACCAAAATCATTCATAAAGCTTACGTAAAGACATTTAAATGTACCAAAATATTGCCTAAAAGTGACCTGAATCTGCCTGAATCAATATAATAATTCCCGCATTTACCAAGATCGATCTTCAATCGATAGAAATCCTCCTACACTGACCAATAGTGCGCTTCTCAAAAGTTACATAAATACTCCCAATTGTCCGGAAATACTTCTTAAAACGGACCCAAATTATTCAGATTAAGTCCTGCTCGTCAATTTACCGAACTCTTCCAAAGTTCCAAAAAATGACCCCTAAAGTGACTGATGTCCCCCCCAAAACGTCTCTTCCTCAACAATGCCTGTGCTTTCTTTCGCAATTTCTCCATTGCGAGACTAATAAAGGTTTTCGTA
>CAAKHF010006903.1:0-64784 GCA_901007745.1 Hippocampus kuda
AAGGGGGGGGGGGGGGGGGGTTGCCAACCGCCGCCCCTGCCGCCACCGCATCTGGCTCATTTATCACCATCGCCAGTACCCTCCTCGCACGGGGGCCCGGTCGCGGTTATCTTGGCAGGGAGCTCGTTACTCGACGGGCTCGGCCGCAGGGGCAAATTGTTTCCTCGATAATGAGCCAGACGTCTCAAAAAGAGACGCTTGGGAACACAAAGCGACGAAGGATGCGGGAGAGGGAAACTATGCTCTCATTTCCCTCGCTTTATCTGGTCCCCGGTCTTGGGAACGGACCGGTTTTTGCTTCCCCTTTGAGCAAGCGCCTCCAGTTTTCAGGCGAAAGAAGCGACGGTGGCTTTTTCGTAACGTCGATTTCAAAGATTTCCCCCAACGCGGGGACGAGGAAATGCTAATCGACCGGCAGACGCGCTCCGGCCGGCGTTCCATTTCCTCCCAAATCAGACAGAGATGAGATTTCAAATGGGGAAAGCGAGGATGGGAGGAAAGGGTAGAGTGTGGAGACAAAGACAAAGGGGGGGGGGGCGCAGATCTACCAGTGTCTAAATTTGCTTCCTGTGCAATATTTGGTACACATCTCAAAAGTACAACGGCAGCATAACATTAAATCCGCTCACATCTACCCGAAAGGGGTTCAAAGAAAATCTTTGGGGCCATCGTGAAAGATACGAAGCAGCTCTTCAAGCGTTCCAAATAAAACCCAACGCGGACCGAAATAATTCCAAACACTTGTTTCCGAGTTTGACGTAAAGGCTAATAATTACCCGAATCATCTATTGTGGTTCAACCGCCTCCGGGGATGACTCGCAGCCAAGCGCTGCGTTTATTTTAGTAGCAGTCTGTTTGAAAGGAGGCAGCAGTTTGCGGTGTTGTGGAACGTTCCGTGCGTCACGGATGCTCCAAATTAATTGTCAGTGTGGTTTCCCCCCCCACAAAAAAAAATCAACACCCTCAAGAAGATCGAGAACAAAAATCGAATGTTATTCTCCTCATTCCGGCTGGATCTCGGCATTTATTTTTATTGTTATTGTACTTCGAGTTTGGAGTGCCGTACCGAATAATTTGGTGGGACGCAGGCCCCCGGATTTTGCGCTTCCAGTTTGGAAGCCCAAAAACAAAAACAAAGCCCAAAAGCCATTCGAGGGAATCATCAACGGCAAAAGAATATTTCCGAGAAACTGGATACATCGCGTCAGTGTTTTGCAATCTTGGGAGATTGGACGCGCTGCTTAAGTAAGCAGTTTGCACCTGCACGGGCCGCTTATTTGATTCACTGGAAGCACTTAAAAAAACTGATTAGGGTGAAGATTGACGGTCACGCTCGAAAGAAGCAATTATGGAACAATGGGGGTGGGGGAGTGGGGGGGCACGCGAAGCTGTTCAGGCTAAAATAAAGCTCATCTGCTTTCCTGGAACCGTAAAGAACCACGTCTCTCCGATTGGGTGTCAAAGTACTCCAAAACCTCCATCGACGGCCTCCAAGCGGGAGTTGAGGGTCGCCTGCCCCTGTTGACCCTCTCATGGCCACCCCCCCACCCCTTTACTGGAAATCAACAGCCGAGCCGGAGCCAGTAGGCCGCGCTAAACCTCTTAACTCATTGAGTACCAGCCAATTCTACACCAAGTCTGAAAAGACGTTTAGAAACGTCTTTGGGAGTGAATGTGTTAACGATAATCCCGACGTGCGCTTTTGTTATGGACAACAAGTTTTTACGTTGTGGTCTCTCGGATCGGGTTCAAATGTAGTTCGTGCCGAATGAGATAACAAAGCTGGGAGATAACAAAACGGGTTCACAAAAGAGGCGGCGGACGGCATTTCGGTGGTCGTCACTCAGGTTACGTCGCAGGGAAAGTGTTTGACCTTCACCTCCGAGACATCTAACATCAGCGAACGGATATTAAAATCTGACAAAAAAAAACCCTCAATGAAATAATCACGGTTGAAAGTGTTGCGTGACAGCCGAGTTTGCGGCGGCGGGATTAAGGTTCTTATGCGATGTAAACAGTATCTGCACACCGACACAATGAGTTCTAAGCTGATTAGTGGTCACACTCGAGGCAACCCCGACGGCCAACCGGGGAAAGCCCGCTTCCAATCCAGACGACGCCGTGGTACCAATATACGGCGCAATAATAGATAGACGACGATTCTGTCGCCTGAAGCCGTCGAAACCGATTTGGGGGTCATTTTGTTTTCTTCTGAGCCAAAGTTGACTCCACCGCTGTCTTTGTGCTTTGTTTCAGAAGAAAGACTTGAAAGTTTTGCCCAGTCTCGCCGTTCTGGCCACCTGGGGCACGGTCCTGCTGTCGGCCCGCATCTACTGGATGGGCAACAAGCCACCCAACTTCTCCAACTCGGACAACCCGGCGGCCGACTCGCCGCATCTGCTCACGCGGACACTGACTTTCCTCCACTTGCCCGCCGCCAACGCCTGGTTGTTGCTCTGCCCCGACAAGCTGAGTTTCGACTGGTCCATGGACGCGGTGCCCCTGGTCAGGTCCTGGACGGACTGGCGCAATCTTCACACGCTGGCCTTTTACGGAGGAGTCGTTCTCCTGACTTGGTTCGGGTTTCACGGCCCCACCTCGCAAGGGAAGGACGCCGACGGGAAAGCAACCGATGGGAAATCGGTCGCCAACGGGAACGGTTACCACGCCCCCGACACGAACCACAACGCGGATTCGGGGCCGCCAAAGACCGTCGCGAATGGCTCCACCGGACTGGACGACCACCCTCCTCGGATGTCGCTACCGCCCACGGAAAACCTGGTGATATTCTCATTGGCCTTACTCGCGCTCCCTTTCATCCCGGCCTCCAACCTCTTCTTTTACGTGGGTTTCGTCATCGCCGAGCGGGTCCTCTACATTCCCAGCATCGGCTTCTGTTTACTGGTGGCCGCCGGGGCGAGAAGCGCATACGTCAGACTGAGACGGAAAAGCTGCAAGGCCTTGCTGGCGAGTCTGTGTTTGGCACTGGTGCTGCTCAACGGACTGAGAACCGTTCAAAGGAACGGGGACTGGAGCAACGAGGAGAATCTGTACAAGTCGGGAATTAGCGTCAACCCTGCCAAAGGTAAGATGAGCTGACTGTCCTTCGGATTCCTCTTCGACGAGACTTTATCCAGCCTGACGGCGCGTGTCGATGTCTCCTGCAGCCTGGGGCAACTTAGGAAACGTTCTGAAGAGCCAAGGCAAGACGGCGGAGGCGGAGAAAGCGTACCGAAACGCTCTGCACAACAGGGGGAACATGGCCGACATGCTGTATAACCTGTGAGTGTAAAAGACTCTCGCCGCTCGCTCTTCCCGGCCGCCGTGATGGGAATTCACGCTGATCACATTTGTCGCATACCGAGGGAGGCAGAGCGCCAGGTGAACGCAGGAGGAGTGACAGGCGGAGGAACCCAAAAATAGATGGGTTAGAATAGGGGTGTCAAACTCACTTTTAAATTATCCTGCGGGCCAGATTGAACCTCCTTGGGGGCCGGTTCCGGCCCGCGGGCCGTATGTTTGACACCACTGGGTTAGAAGAAACAAAGGCAATGAGGGCATAGCGCTCGGGAGCTAATCCGAAACTTGACCTCGTTCCGTATTTGGGGCAATAACACAAAGTAACTCCCCATACCAGCGAGAGTAAAAGTTGCCAAAGGATTTCAAAACGTGTTCCGTTATCTCCGAGATGTAATCCGATTGCGCCGTCTTGATGTCTTCCAGGGGTTTGCTGCTGCAGGAAAAGGAGAGATTTTCAGAGGCGCTTCATTACTACAAACTGGCGATTGGGAGTCGGCCGACGCTAGCATGTAAGGAAACCCTCGTATGGGCGAGGGAATCTGTGGAGTAATTCGACCCAGACAAAAGGCTCGCGCTTCGTCTCCGAGGCGATATCGGGCTATTTCCGATTCATCCCAAGCGATTGGAGAATCGATTCATTGACCTCACCCTTCCCCTTGTTTCCGCGCCGCAGCCGCCTACCTGAACACAGGAATCATCCTGATGAACCGGGGCAGCCTGGAAGAGGCCAAGCGAACCTTTGTGACCTGCGCCAACATTCCCGACGAGAATCTGAAGGACCCCCACACCCACAAGAGCTCAGTCACCAGTTGCCTGTATAACCTGGGGAAGCTGCTGCACGAGCAGGGCCAGCAGGAGGTACAGATAAAAAAATTTTTTTGAAAAGATTCATCGTGACAATTTGCGAGGACTGTTTTATGATTTACAAAAAATTTTTTGGGCATTCTACAGGAGGCCCTCTCCATTTACAAGCAGGCAGTGCAGCGGATGCCCAGGCAGTTTGCGCCGCACAGCCTTTTTAACATGATGGGTAAGCCGATTGCTGTTTTGCATTACGCAAACGTGAAACTCATAAATCCGGCGACACCCACTTTTATAAAAAAAAATAAAAAAATGGCCCCACGATGGCAGTCAATGCAAACAAATGTCATCCGGTGCTGACTTTGGCCGGAGATGTGTTGATGAGAACTTCTCGCTGGATGATCCCGCACGAGAGGGGCTTTCAAGTGGATTCAACAAATGTTCAAAAGCGTTGCCAAAGCAAACAGCGGCGGCGGCGCTTCTCAACGTGCACCTCCACTGGAGAGGATTGAAGCTAATCCAGGAAATAAATCACATCCAACGCCTTGTTATTGCAACACTAATGACATGAATGGGAAGCTTAGACTCGAGATGGTCCGCTTCAGTGCTCAGTGAGGATAAAGAAGGTGCCGGGGGCGGGGGGGCAGGGCGTGTTGCTGATGTCATGTCGATGTCATGTCACTGCAACGGCCAACCGCGTGTGTCTTCCTGACTGGTTTTTCCAGCATTATGGATGTTACAAGATACCGGGTGTCCTTGAGGAACTTGTTAGGGCAACACCGGTGGACTTTACTTTTCCCATGAACCCTTTCATGCGCCAATAACGAGAACCTGATAAGCTGTCCACGGTAGTAACCGCCGTCCCTGAAAGGGTTCAACCCTCACCCCTTGTTTCCTGTTCCCAGGCGAGGCCTACATGAGACTGAACAAGCTGGAGGAGGCAGGTCACTGGTACAAGGAGTCCCTCAGGGTCAAGCCGGACCACATACCGGCCCACCTCACTTATGGAAAACTGCTGTCTATCATAGTACGTTCATGACAACGCCCAGAGCGGTCTTTTAAAGATTCTGGTCCAGAACTGCTGCCAGAGAGTCTTTAAAAAGTGACCGTGGAGGTGTCTGCAGGTCACGAGTCATTTCCAGCGTATTCATTTCTGTACGCGTAAACACACATCAACTATCCGGGCACTCACACACATACACCGATACCCAAATGTCTCCTTACACTGCAACAGCTGCAGGAAAAAAAAAAAAAAAAATCCTGTCCTTCCAACCAGAGTTTAAAAAAAAAAAAAAAAGTCCTTGACACCGATGTGACAACAGATGTGTTCACAGCTGAGTCCAGTTTGACTGTGGGAGTTGCCCTGCATAAACCCTTACGGGATATTTGACCTCTTTCCTTCCTCGAGTGAAGACACGGGGCCAAGAACTGAACGAACTCGTCCTCAACACCTACAAGTGTTGGTGGACCGACCTCCTTGTGGCCCCTGCGCAACGGCAGGGACCGGAAATCAGCACAACTCTGCACAATGGACAGACTTATCATGCAATTACTCGGCTTCCTTATTAGATCAGCCCCTCAGATAAAATTTTTGGGGGGGTTGTCGTCCTAAAGGAGTCAAACGCAGAGAGGAAAGGTCAAATCGAAATCTCCATCTTCTTCCAGGGACAAAAGACAGAAGCTGAAAAGTACTACCTGAGAGCCATCGAACTGGACCCCATGAAAGGAAACTGCTACATGCACTATGGTAAGATCCCCCCCCCCATACACCCCCCCCCACAAAAAATAAAAACTCACACAGAACTTGAAAGTCCAAAGTGCCGCGCTGTTCCGGTCTGGGCTTTGCATTCAGGCTTTTGAGTCTTTGGCCGATTACGGGGGGATCTTCAGTCGCTTTCATCCGGCGTTCGGGTATTGCGGCGTCAGCCTCGTATCCGGACCGCAACCAGCTGACGCTCTAAAGCAGGGGTGGACTCCATGTCGCGGCCTGCGTAACCTGATAACACTTGTAATTATGCGGGGGCTCAACAAATAACAGCAGGATGTTGAATTGTGGGGGGGTTGGGGGCAACTGTTTGCTGAGGGAATTTGTTCCTGGGGGCGGTTTGGGGATAGGAAGTGATCCATTGTTCGGGTAACTTGTTTTCTTGGTGAAGTCGCCCATGTGGGTTGAGCGATGGGTTTTCAGCAACGTTGTCGGTTTGACGGGTTCTGATGTGAGCTTTGTGGGGGGGCTTATTGGCTTCCAAGTAACTCGAACCAGGAATTAGACCGGCCGTTGCGTCCACCTTATCGTCTTTCTTTCCTCTCCCTTGACTTGCTCTGGCACCTGGTGAGGTGGAGCGCTGCTGTTTTTGGATGGCGCCGCTTCCCCTTTCCCCTCCGCGTTATCTTGCAGGCTCTTGTAATACGTGATATTTATTTGGCACGTTATCTCACATCTGGCTGCTCGAGTGTGTCCGGGGTTCACGGGGTGAGTCCTGAACGTGCGCCTGATATCTGTTGGCCGTTTTATTAGGAAGATGCTCAGCACAAGCAAGTGCTTCCTGCCATTGTGTGCGGGACAGACCGAACGTGCCTGAAGGAACGTCAGTCACAGTTCATCGTCTTGAGATTCTAGGGGCAGGAAGTTGTGACTGGCGTACCAGGAAAAGACGCCAAATAACTCCGAAGCATCTTTGTGGCTGACTCGCCATCTTCCTGTTTATTTCCCTTGGACGCCGGTCTTTTTCACCAGCTCCGTTTATCTCCGCGCAGGCCAGTTCCTGCTGGAGCAGTCGCGACTGGTCGAGGCAGCGGAGATGGCGGAAAGGGCCGCCGAGTTGGAAGGAACGGAGTTCGACGTGGTTTTCAGCGCGGCCCATATGCTCAGGTTAGCTTTGAAAACCTTCCGGCGGAGCTCGTTTTGAATTTGGGGTTGACACGTTGCCATCTTTTCAGGCAGGCCAGTCTAAACCAAGCGGCTGAGAAGCAGTACCAACGTGCAGCTGGTCTACGACCAGACGTAAGTATCGGGTTTACGATATCGGACCAACCGGAAAATGCGGCGCTATTCCATCCTGCCGCTGTGCACTATGAATACGTCACTTCAAAAAGAAAAAGAAGTGTGTTTTTTTTGTCTGCAAGGGGTAATTTAGAGTTTCCCGGAAGCCACGTAGGCTTTAAAATTTTATTTTTATTTTTTAGACAAGATGGAGAAGCCGCTTTCCTAGCGTCATTTTCTGGTGACTCGACTCATTTTAGTGTCGCGTGAAACCAAAAGCAGAACGTCTGCATGCTTGGCGCCGCGGCAACTCGATACATAAAGTTGTCAGCAAAGCGACAAGACGGAGGCTGGGGGCTGTCTTGCTGTCTTGCTTTGATGGCGGACATATAAAACCGTTCCCACGCATCCAGTCAAGGTCGCCACCGGCGCTGTCGCGCGTGTAACTCGACACCGAGTGGTTTTCAAACCGGGGTCCGCTAGCCGGAGCTTGGATTGTCCCTGGACCAAAAACCACCAGAGTGCGACTCAGATTGACCGTCTTGCTAACTCACTGTATGACCGTCTGCATCCTGCAGTACCCGGCGGCGCTCATGAACTTGGGCGCGATCCTCCACGTGAACGGAAAGCTGGCCGAAGCCGAGGCCAACTACCTGCGGGCGCTGCGCCTCAAGCCCGACGACGCCATCACGCGCTCCAACCTGCGCAAGCTGTGGAACATCATGGAGAGGCAGGGGATCGCCACCAGGACGGACCAACTTTCTATTTAAACAAGAAGCCACGGTTGCCAAATTTGTGAGGCGCTGAAATGAACTGTGAGGTGACTCCAAAAGAAAAAAAAAAAAGTGGTGCCAAAACTCGTACGCCTTTTGTGCCCGCGAAAACCACAGATAAATCGTGCCGGTAAAAACTCCTTTCACATGTTTGTTTCTCGTGTCATCATGTGTTAATTTATTAATACTGTTTTGTTGCTTACTTTGTGTCGCGCTGCTATGATGTAACAAGGAAGCACGTTCGCACACGGGAACTGGACTATAGTGAATTTGCCGAGGAGTATTTGGGCCACAGTGGAGGGTGTGGGGGGGGGGGGTAATAATCTTATGAGAATAAAATTACATTGATTCGATTTTTTTTTTCAGGGAGAAAAAAAATGAAAGCAAAAATGAAGTCAGATTTATTATTTATTTTTCATTCAAACTTATTTTTTAAAATATGATCTTAATCTCATTATATATCAACCCGTTTCCTTGAAAAATGACTATCTTTAAAAAAGATTGCTTATTTCCGCCCCTGAAAAATAAGATTTAATTCTTGTAATATCAACTGTAATGTAAACAATATAACATCTTTTAAGTATTTGGCTACTCTTCAAAGTTTGCAACATTTTTCTTGAATTAACCAAAATAATAAGACTTTTTTTCTCCATAACTGATTTTCTTTAAAAAAAAAAAAGAATTATTTATATATATTATTTTTTTCCTTGAAAAGTATGACTTCTGTTGACATACCTTTTTTCCATTTATTTATTTAACAATACAAAATATTGTTTAAATGATTCCACCTTTTAAATTAAAAAGTGACTTCATTTTTGAAAGATTACAATTTTTTTCCCTTGAATTTCTTGGATATTTTTATCCTCCATCCAGTTGATCTGAACCTCATTTTTCTTTTTTTTTTTTGCAGACATTTCGAATTTTATAAAAAAAAAAATGAAATGGCTTCTTCCACCACCTAAGAACTCTCAGCTACCAACACTGTTCACATGTAGCAGGCCGACAGCCATCTGCAAAATCCCGCAATACACAAAACAACACCGAACGCATTCGTAGCAGGAAACCAAACATTACATGATTACAAGTCTGTCCTGGTCGTGTCGTTTCAATTAGGGAATGTGTTTTGTAAGGAAAAACTGAACATTTTGTGCAGAATAAAATAAAAAAAATGCCAACCAATTCCTGTGAATCGCGTTGCGAGTCTTGGCTCTCTTGAGCGTGCAGAAAATGTCATTTGTCTCAATGTAGTTTGGGTGGCTTCGGCGTGTCGTATAGCTTCGGTCGGCTGCCAGTAAAAGCCATAAAAAGTCAACTTCAGAAGGTTCTACTCACATGTGGCTCGCATTCCCAGCAGGCCTGCCGCAGCACCTGCTTGTTTTATTGGCCCACGCCAAACACGCAGCAAGGAAGGAAGCGGGGCAGATGAAAGATTTCCTCCGGCTCCCCTCCATCGCTCTGCGGATAAGCAGAGGAACATATGCTCGGGAATATTGATCTTTCACTAAAGTACTTTTCAGGCCGATAAATCGCTTATTTGTGGCTGCAGAGCGACAACGCATACACAGCGTAGATGTCAGGTAAACAATGTTCATGCTCACCGTTCAGGTGTTGACAATTAACTGAAGTCAACTCAACTGAATATATCGTGGAAAGGATTATTCGTATGAGCTCGTGCTTCAGTTTCAACAAGAAACCATTGGCAGTAAGTGTGTCTGTGCACTCCATGAGTGTGTTTCGATCTGCAAGATTCCG
This sequence comes from Hippocampus kuda, assembly GCA_901007745.1. Classification (NCBI taxonomy): domain Eukaryota; kingdom Metazoa; phylum Chordata; class Actinopteri; order Syngnathiformes; family Syngnathidae; genus Hippocampus; species Hippocampus kuda. The sequence goes on from CAAKHF010006903.1 coordinate 9,610, forward strand.
TGAGCGAAAGTGAAAGTGCGTGTTTGTGATGGGTTGTGAAACAGTCGACAAGAATGGATTGTCGACCATTGTTCTACTGTTTATGAAGCAACAGCGTCCTCTTGCGGACAAATGTATAAATGACAAACAGTTGATCGGTCGTGGCAGTGGCAAATAACGAATAAAAAGTCTCATGTCAGTATGTCACCCTGAAGGGAGTACTGAAGATTTGTGGGCTATCTTAAATTATTTGTAGGAGGTTAAAAAGTCCTCGAATAGCCTTCATCATGATCTTCCTCGCCGTGCGTAAAGAGAGGCTTAATGTGTGTGTGAGTAGGAACGACGATACTTGTCTATTTGATAGGGAAAAGGACAATCGTTGAAGGCGAGGGAACGTCAATTTTATTTTTTATAAATTCAGTATTTTTGGAGGTTGGGAAGCTTAGATTTGTCATTAGGTTACATTGTTAATCATCAACGCTGTCTGTACGTACTGCGTACGCGATGACATCACACATTCCCAGCCCCCAAAATACCCGGATATGTTGTTAGCATCGTTAGCATTACACAACGCACTGCGTTTATTTTGGACTGTTATTTGATCATTACAAGACAAATTCAGCTCTATATTTATCCAACTTCACCTCAACTGGCTCAATGCCAATAAAACATTTATTAGTCACACAATGTGCAAATTACACAAATTTCTGAACATAATTTGACTAAGTTTCTCTGAAACCATACTTGTACTATTGCACCACCTTGTGGCGAATTCCATCACTTGCTCTTCTCCTCAAGATCGCTGTGGTGCACACAGACGCACAAAGAAATGCGACATCTTAACAAGATGATTTGTGATGCACACATAGCAAAGCGACATTCCGTGTTGCGGTTACTTGTCAACACAGTGCTACACATGTGGAGACCGTGAGGGATGTTCAGCGCCAATACATATGCACAAAACAGCCACGAGGATTTATCAGTGAAGTTTCATGACTCTTTTTTTCTTTTCCAGAGCTATTTTTCATCAATATCCCTAGGGTGGGAGCAGTGGAAAAACAAAGCCCCCACAGCGATGTCATTGTCCTCATCAAAGGCACTTGAGATTATTCATGCTCTACTTAGGCACAGAATCGCCATGACGTCACTTGAAGTGCTCGTCACTCCAGGCAACGGGAGTGCGCCACGATCTCAGTAGAACTCGATCAGGTACTCCGGGTAGATCTGATTGCTGTCGAAGATGACGTAGATTTTCGGGTTGGCTGTGTCGTCCACGCAGCTGTCGAAGAAGTTGGTGAGGCTTGTGTCCTTGGAGGGCGGGCGGCAGTACAGCGGGTGGCCCAGCGTGTACTCGCCCACCAGCACCCGTGCCAAAAACATGCTCTTGTACGACGGCTCGCTGGCGAAAATGGGGGGCGCCAGCCCGTGCCGCTGCAGGTTGTTGTTGTGCTTGCCCGTGTTGTGGCAGAACTTACTGGAGTACTTGGCATCCCGGGCGAAGTAGCTACCTGAGAAGCAGGAAAAGGCGTTTTCGTCAGAAACAATCACCAGCCAAGCGGAGTCACTTTTGTACCTTTCCCGTAGACGTCGCCGTTGCTTCCCGTGAGACGCCAGTCAAAGTTAAACATGCAGATGGCCTGGATGTTGTTGTGCCCCGTGCCGTGGAAAAGCATCCGCTCTTCAATATCAAGAGTGCGCTTCACTTTTCTCAGCTGCCTTTTCTTCCTTTGGAAAGGGGAAACACACAAACACATTGGATTGTTAGGAAGGGAGAATAAGAGCCACACTGTAAAAAAAATCCCAAACCAGAAAGAGAAATTGAAGTTATGCGAATAAAGTTGAAGAGTTTTCTCATATTTCAGGAAAAAACTTGAGGTTTTTTTGAACAGTTATACTTTGAGAAATCATTTGCTTTCTGTCTTTTTGTTAACTTTCACGAAACAAAAGCGAGCTAGCAAGTGGAGGAAATGATTTCTGAGCGCATCTTATGGCGCCGGCAAGGAATTTATGAGCGCATTGCACAAGACCACGATTAACAGTAGCGTGACTTGCCACTTTTGAGGCAGAATTTCCCCCGCAAGTCCACCGACCTGCAGAAGAATTCCCACAAGTCCAAGTTCTGAATCCTCTGGATAGATTTGATGGGTCGATCCATTGTCCTTTCGTACAGTCGGCCCACTTCTTTAAACTCGTAGGTGTCTCGGCCCAACTGGACCAGCTGTCACACACAAAAACAAATAAAAAGCAGGGAATTAGACATCACGAAAAAGTGGTGCCTCGACTTACAAGTTGAATTTACTCCAGATCACAAGTCATTTTTCCTAATTGAAATGAGTGGAAATACTATTAATGTGGATCTTCGCAGAGGATAAAGAACCTATGTCAGTGAATATTGCCGTATGTTATGGCTGCACCTGTTGTTCAAATATAAGTCATTTAAAGGTTATTACTGAGACATTGGAGCTATTTTGTCTGCTCGTCTACAGCATTTGCCATTATGCGTTAGCATTAAACTAGCAGACTTGAAGCAGTTCAAGTGATTTGGTTCCAAACGCAACATGTAACTCTCCTTATGTTTAGATTTACAGCGAATCAAAGTATCTCAATAAATTGAGGTATCACTTTTTTTTTGTACCTGATAGGGCTCGTCCGTGTTGATCCTCTCCCAGTGACACGGCACGGGCAAGGCCAGGTTGTCGCAAATGAACCTAAAGGTGAAGCCAAGGCCATACACCAGATTCGACGATGCCATGACATGATGTCAACGGCCTACTCTCACCTGAAACCCGTTGCCGAGTGAAGGGACCGCTTGATCGGCCGCTGCTTCCCCGTCGTCAAGTTGACCTGCCGCATGACTGGCAAAAACACGGACAAACATGAGCGTAACAACCGACCGAAACGTAATTTATCTCGCCAGTGTCGTACCCGAGAAGTCCAGCCGGTACGTGTACTTGGCCGTGTAGAACTCCATGACGCCACGCTGGTTCCGGGTGTAGCACTGCTCGATCTGAGCGCTGGTCACGGAGCAGGCGGCGCTTGGGTCGATCTGCCGTGAAATCACCGTTAAGTGTTTTTAATTATTTTAATACGAGAACCAAACTTGACCCATGTTATGAGGATGGTTTTTTTTTTTTTCCAGGAGTGACCCAAAGTGACTAAAATGAACAGGGAGTGCCACAAAATAACGCTAAAACACAAAACAAAATGTATTGTCTCTGGTGTATGTTAACACTTTGAAAAGCAACTATGACCAACGTAATCAGAATGTATACTATGCAAACACGATAATGAAAAGCAGCAGGATTGTTAGCAACTGGGATAGGCTCTCGCTCACTCGAGTGAAGAAAAAATGAATACAAAACAGATGGCTGGAATAAATCTCGCTAGAATTAGGCCAGTTAAAAAAAATTTCAGGGATACAAACCTGGATTTTCTTTTTCTAGAAAAAAAGTGCACAAAATTACAACGTGAAATATGACAATTCTCATTTGACAAAATTGATGGAGAACATTTCTAAATGACAAAACTAAATTAATTTTCCTGTTTTCTCTTCTTGACGTTGAAGTCGAGTTTCACAAAAAAAAAATTTTAAATGCTGCAAACTAATGTGGCAAGTAATAAATCAATACCGGACGTGGCATCGAAATATGTATCGATCGTGATCATCCTTCACAATTTGTTATGTGCAATGTATTCCAATATGGCGCCTACGTGTACACGTCATCGAATACCCGTATGGCCACCTATTGTTATGGTGTGGAAAAAAGAGCAATCTCACGTGTGCTGTCCGGTACAGTACCTCAAACATGTGCCACACCCCGCACTCGGCCAGGTAGAACCAGCACCAGTTGGGCTCCAGTGTGTCCATCTCCTCCACCTCCGGGGACTCATCCTCAGCTGTCCTGGTGGCTAGCATCGCGCTACGTCAAACTGTAGATGTCAAAACAAGACATCGACGACCACCAGGCGAGGGACGGGAAGCAAGGGGGTCCAGGACGTGATTTGATTTAGTCACCCTGGCGTCTATCGGGGCGATTCATCCTGGAAGCTCAGTCCGAACATGACACCGCTCTCCGCGGAATGTCGTGACTCTCACTGCGTCGGGATCCCAGTTGCCCGTTGCCATAAAAAAGGCGGAATGAAAATTATCAACCAAATCTGCCCTTTTCGACGTTAACTTTCACTTCCTGGTTTGGGATGTTATAGCTAAATACGTCACGCCATCACGCGCCAATCACGTTTCGCTCCTTGACATTTTCTTTCGCCCCGATTTAGACCTGCACGGTTCACGCGCAAGAAATTAATAAGTCACACTTCGACCTGATTTTTATTGACGAGGTCTACAATACAAGTTCTCGCTAAGGGGAAAGCCCAAATGGCTATTTCTAAGTGCAAAATATTATATTACAAAAAAATTGTTCTAAGGAAGGCTTTTGATGCTTCCACTGGAAGTTGTCCTCATGATTCACAATAACACATTCACTGATTACAACAACCCCAATTCATACAAATATTAGCCATGCATTCACCCTTTAGTGCCTTTTTTTCCACCCCCAGATAAATGCGCATCCTCCAAAGACACACCCCGTTTGAGAACAAGACTTTTCCCTGCTAAACTCCTGCCCACTTCTTCATTTGGAGAGTTTTCCATCCAGGGTTCACTGCAAAGCTCACTGGTGAGTTGCATGTCTCGTTTCTAGGCACTAGAACAAGTTGTGTTTTCTTTAATTAACAGTTAATTGCACTTTGGGGCCAGTAATTGTTTTTTGAACTGAGCAGCTATTGGTCTGATTCCAAAACCAATATCATCTCTGCAAATGAGATAAAATGACAAACATTGTGAGTACAAAAGTTATGAGCAGCTATGTCATGCTTATTATGTGCATGCAACAGACTTGAGACACCATGACTGATGAAGCAACTGGGGTGAATCCCAATGGACAGTCTGATCCAAACAAAGTGGACAGCGACATTGGGAGTCCGGCCAGGGCTAAGTGGGCCAATAAATGGGAGTTTTTGCTCTCCATGACCGGAGAGATCGTCGGCCTGGGAAACGTATGGCGATTCCCCTATTTGTGCTTCAAGAATGGTGGAGGTGAGAGCTGTGTGTGTGTGTATGAGTGTGTGAGAGAGAGAGTGAGCGAGCGAGAGTGAGAGAGAGAGAAAGTGTGGGAGTATGTGGGAGTTTGGGAAAGCTGAACTTGATTGTTCTGCAAAATGGCTTCAAGATGTTGGCCCAACACCACTGTAGTTTGATTCCACCCAATAAAAAAAAAAACCTCCCAATATCAGTGAAATCTGCATGACAGACATCATTGAACACTTAATTCCAACCCCCGCACATAGTTTTACCCTTTCCATATGCTTTAAACACATCTAAACTTAAGAAAAAAAACACTTTAATCTTACAAGCAGAAAATGTATCGAAAACACAGGAGTGCATTGTAGCGTTGATGTCCTTGCATGTGCCTTTAAGAGGCGGGGCCAAGAGAGGAGGCATGCGAGTGTCTAAGTGAGAGCAGTGTCCTACAGCAGCTTTTGGACGAGTGTGCTGTGTTCTACTGTGCTTTGGTGATTCTGCCTCTCTTTTCCCACTTAAAAAGGCATAACAGTAACAAAGCATACACAAATTCTGCTATGCTCAACGTGGCCACCTGGGGGCAGTGTAATACAGTTAGCTGCAATGATAGTTGTTCTTCGCAGAGGACAAAGAATATATGCGAGTGCGCTCATATGTGAGTATATTGCCGCGCAATGTTTTTACTTGCAAGTCATCGCCTTGCAAAAACCGCCCAAACGACGGCTCGTAACGTGAAGAACACGTATTCCAGGTCACTCAGATCTCAAGGTACCGCTATATTCTGCGGAATATCTTGCAAACCTGTCCGCTTTTGTCTTTTTTTTTTTTTTTTTGTTTCCTCACACCACGGCGCACAGGTGTCTTCCTCATCCCGTACTTCCTGTTCCTGGCCTTCGGCGGGATCCCCGTCTTTTTCCTGGAGACGGCGCTGGGCCAGTACACAAGTCAGAGCGCCGTCACTGCCTGGAGGAAGATCTGCCCAATGTTTCAGGGTGAGCTAGAGAAGAAGAAGAAAAAAAAAAGCAATAGTCAAACAAGGCTGAGATTTGTTGAATAGATGAAGACGTGCAGTTGGAGTGGTAAACATTTGTAGACCTTGTGACAAACAAAAAGGGGTGCCTGTTCACAAGAAATAGTCATGAGTAATGCAACCACGTTGGATATTTTACTGTACTCTTGAAAAAACATGTGCCAAACAGTTACGGCATCAGCAATTTTTCCACCCCGTGATGTCATAGAATTTTTAGAAGTTTTAAATGCCGGAAATTTGATTGGTATTTAATTCTGTGATACTTTTGGCTGCCACGGGAGGGCACCACACTTCTCAAAATGAACACACGGGTCATGACCGCATCATTCTTAAGCTGTTTCTGTCATCGTTCGCACACCAGAACACATCGTTGGATGTAAAAATTGTTATTATTATTGTCTAATTTGCAAATATTAACCCAAAAAATAGCTTTGGTGATTGAATGTGATACAAGATAGAGCTCATTGTCATAGGAAGAGTCTGCATTAAAGCACTTGGGGCGATGGCGGATGTTCTCTTTGTGACAGGCGTTCTAAAAAGCATGTTTGTTGTCAGGTGTGGGGATCGCCTCGCTCATCATCGTCATCTACCTGAACATCTACTACATCGTCGTGCTGGCCTGGGTCCTCTTCTACCTGTTCAATTCCTTCCAGAGCCCGCTGCCCTGGTCCACGTGCGACAATGCGTGGAACACCGGTGAGCAGCGAGTAGCATCTGGCTCCTACGGAACACTCCCTTAATTTTACGGTAAGACGCCCGTGCGCGATTTCCTCATCGCTGGTCTCATCCCCGCAGACAACTGTCACGACCGCACCGGCCTCTACGCTAACCCGAATCTGTTCCGCCCCGACGCCAATTGGTCCTTCCTCAACAACGTCAGCACCTACGACTACTTTGAAAACATCAGCAACATGTGAGTCGTGCTTGGTCTTGCTCGCCTTGAGCTTGAACCCATTCGTCAAGGTCCAATTTCTTCATCTTCTGCTGAGAAACAGCATGAGCAAAAAAAAAAAAAAAAAAAAACACAAGGGGAAAGGTAGCCAAACTATTCTTTTTTGGATCGACACCAAAAAAGGAGAGGTTTTCGGAGCCGTCTGGATTGAGGGGCTCGGGCAGGATTAGGGGTTAGTCGACTATTGTTAAGACTGGTTTTCATGAAACATCCCCTTTTTACTTTTGAGTATTTTGTGTGAGGACGATGTACTCACAACAAACGGCTTGCTTAAAATGTTCACATTTCAGCCTATAAGAACTTGAAGTGTAAAAACAGGAAAGTCGATTTAAAATAAGTCCTGAGTTGAAAGATTTTTTTTTGTGGAAAAAAAAGAAATCATGCAGCGTGGACAGAAAATTAAAATTAACCCCACCAAGGTTATTATAGTTCAAGAAAACAAAAATTGAAAACCTCTTTTTGTTAACGAAATAAAATCAACACAAGAGCCCCACGACTTAAAGCAAACGTCACTCATTGCACTCCGTACCGTCATCGAATGTGTGCGACCAATCCAAAAGAAACTCGCTGGGAAACATTGTGCTGCTCCGCTTTTGCGTCTGTGCGGTAATTGTTGACTCGTCGCCGTCCTTGACTTGCTCATTGTGTGCTTTGCTCCACCTCTGCAGGTCCCTGAATGAATCCTTCTTTATGGTGAAGTCCGCCGAGGAGGAATTCTGGACGTGAGAAAAAAACAAAACAAAACAAAAACACGCTTACACCCCCACACAAGTTCACACTCATCCGCAGACACCATTTCTTTGACAGCACAAGGTAAACAAAAGCGGCTTTCGGCAGCAAAGTGTTCCTCGCCCGCCACATGCAATCGCTTACGACGCCGCATCGAATGTAAACATGGACGCCAGTTGCGCAACTTGGAAGTATTTTGATGTGATCCAGCTGCTCGCCGCCAGCGCGTTGAAAACGCCCGCTTGTTCTTTCAACGTCGCAACGCCCCGCTGCACATGTTCTGTTGGATCGTTGCGGCATGTGCCCTTGATTGATGGATGGACAGGCGCTTTTTTTTTCTCTCTCTCTCTTCCTGCGCAGCAATCGCGTGTTGAGGATGTCCGAGTCCATGTCCCTCGGCAAGGTGCACTGGGACCTGGCGCTGTGCCTGCTGCTGGCCTGGGTCATTTGCTACTTCTGTATTTGGAAGGGGATTAAAAGCATGGGAAAGGTGTGTGGACATATTCGTCAGTGCCCATGAGCAAGTTTCACTTTGTCTATTATTAGTAGAAGTTTAAAAAAAATAACAACTCTTCAGAAGCCACACTGAAAGAGACACAGGAAGTGTGGTATTTTGGTTTGACATGCCCATTCTCGGGTCATTTTCACGGTTCAGCGGCCGCTTGGAATTGTCTCTTGAAAAATGTCCGCCTCTCAGGCCCGTCTCGCTTTGCGATTTTGAATTTGGTAAGCATGTCTGTCAAGCACGAGACACACACAAACACACACACAGGAAAAAAATGGCTCTGCTATGAGGAGGCGATTTTGCGGAGTCACTTTCAAAGACGAACAAACTGCTCACAAATGTGAACCATGTGCACGAGACACACGAGTGCCTTTAACCCGTTCAGGGACGGCGGTGACGACAGTGGACAGGCCTAGCATGCTATCAGCTTACGGGTTATCACTACTGGTGCATGAAATGGTTAAATCACCAAAACGGGTTTCATTTTTTGTTGCTTTGGTGGATGTGCAGGTGGTGTACGTGACGGCGACCTTCCCATACCTGATGCTCATCATCCTCTTCATCCGAGGGGTGTCGCTGCCCGGTGCCGGCGAGGGCCTGAAATACTACCTCTTGCCCGACTTCAGCAGGCTGCTCAGCGCCGACGTAAGAAGAAAAGGGAAAACATCACATTTGAAGAGCAAACATAACCGACGTGGGGCCCCTACGTGGGGCCCCTTCGTGCGACCGGCGCATGATGCGGTCCTTATCCATTTCTCCTTCCTGCCTCGTTTCCCCTCCCAAGCTTTTCCTCCTTAACAAGAAAAACAAACCGAGAAAGCAAAAGCGAGCTGGGATCCATCAAGCGCATTTAAGCAGCACCACCCCCCCCTCCCCACCCCCTAGGTTTAATTCATTTTATGGCCGCAAAGCGCACGAGCGCGGGTGTCGTCAGTATCGAGATGCATGTCCGGTCCCGCGGGGGGAATACCGAGCAGCACTGGGATGGATGGTTGGCATGCTTGAGCACAATAGGAACATGTGTTGCTGGATATTAAAAGCGGAGTCTTGCCGTCTTGAAAGCAGGCGTCAGGAGTCAGAGGTCATCCCCCCCGTGGCGGTCATGCCCGCGCAGACTTCCTCTCGCTATCTATAGATTCTCGTCAATTCTTATGAAAAGACGTCTGGAATTAACACGAGCGACATGTTACAAATAGGGACGTTATGCAACGTGGTTCCTTTCCAGGCCGGCTTTTGCTTGCGACGATCAAACATCTGGCCGGGTTCCGTTCCCCTCATGTGAATGTGTCTCCTTTGTCTTGAGTGACTCAGTGGGCGCCCAGGATCGATGTCCAAAAAAAAAAAAAGCAGCGGCAGGACATAACAGCTTCCTCTGTGTGAGCCTAGCGGCCATGTGTCAGCATGTAAATTGCATCCAATTTATTGGTGCCCGTCGCTAATGGCAACCATGTGTTGTCGGCTGGGAAAGCACTCGCGCCGGAGCCGCCGGGATGGAGGCGCCGGTGAAAATGTCGCGCGGGTTGTAAGGAAGGGGGGCGTTCGACAGCTTTCACTACAAAACGGGAGAAAAATGTAAAGAATTCGCAAAGTTTCGCTATTTCTCCTCTGTGTTTTTTACTGATAAAAGTTTTGCCCTGTGTAGATTTGGCTGGACGCAGGGACTCAGGTGTTTTTCTCCTACGCTGTCTGCCAGGGAGTCCTGACTTCTCTCAGCAGCTACAACAAGTACAACAACAATTGCTACAGGTACAAGTGGACCAGCGGTACCACCTCCTGTTGAGATTACTGACCGGTGTGCGCTCGCAACAGGGACTGCGTGGCGCTGTGCCTTTTGAACAGCGCCACAAGCATCTTCGCCGGCTTCGTGGTGTTCTCCACGCTGGGCTTCATGGCGTTCAACTTGGACCTGGCGGTGGAGGACGTCGTTCACAGTGGTGGGTCCTGGTTGGCGCTCGGCGGCCTGTTTGTGTTCTGAACAGAGGTGGCAAAAGAACGTCTCGGGCTGGGGAAAAAAAAAAGTCAAAGATGATTTTATATATATATATATATATATATATATATATACATACATTTTTTTTTTCACAACAGCCAACGTGACAATCTCATTCACTGACACCCACGTCACTCACCAGGCCAGGCCCCGCCTTTTAAATCCACAGTCAGATGTTCTACATTGGCGTGAGGAGGGCGACCTCAGCTAACATGCACATGTTTAAAAATCAAATCGGATTAATTGATGGTAGGGCTACAGCTAACAATTAATTAATCTATTATTAATTAATCTATCAGATTTTTAAAATGATTTAATTTCTATTGCTTGATTCAAATAGCAACAAAATATTTAGTGTAGTTATTCCTTGCCACTGGTATTTATTTCTTACTGCGTCTGTCCCCAAGGTCCAGGTTTGGCCTTCATCGCCTACCCCAAAGCGCTCTCAATGCTACCCGGCAGCACTTTTTGGCCTGTGCTCTTCTTCCTCATGATGCTCTTCCTGGGTCTGGACACGCAGGCATGTGCCATGCATCCTCATAGACTCTGTCTTCTTTTTGAAAAATAAACAAAGAGCTCAGCTGATTTTCTTCACAGTTTGTGTGCGTGGAGAGCTTAGCCACGGCCATCAGCGACCTGTTCCCGAAGCATCTGAGGAGGCCCTGCGCTCGGGAGATTCTGGTTTTGGTGATTGCGGCCGTCTGCTTCCTGCTGGGCCTACCCCTCGTCACCGAGGTAACGCAGCAATTTGGGCAGCCGCCTGATGGTCAAAGAAAGAAAAGCTAACAGACACCGAAATGTTATTTAATTTAATGTAATTTAAAATAGATTTTTTTTTCTTAAAGGGAGGAATCATGCTCTTCCACCTTATTGACAGCTTCGGGCCGAGCGGGACCAGCCTACTCATTATCGGCTGCTTTGAGAGCGTCGTCATCGGCTGGGTGTATGGTAGGTGGCTGGTGTTGATAATTACCGGTAATACAAGAGTGATTTTGGATGAAATAATTTTCACTCACAGGTGCGGATCGTTTCTTGGACAACATCGAGGACATGATCGGGTACCGTCCGTTTCCCGTGCTGAAGTACTGCTGGTTGTTCGTCACGCCGCTGCTCTGCGTGGTAAGCTTCCTCAGCCACTTCCCGTTGTTGTCTGTGTCTGACTGACCGACTGGTTTCCAGATCACCATGTTTTTCGATCTGGCCAAGACGCATTCGCTGATGGTGTACGACTACCAGCTGGGCAAGTGGGCCTTGGCCGTAGGCTCGCTGCTCATTCTCACACCGCTCATTTTCATCCCGGCGTTCATCTTCGTCACATTGTGCAGGGTGAGTGCTTGCCACGATCATTTTTGAAAACATTTTCTGATCTTGTCTTCTTGCGTCGGCTCGTATCGCCCAACTAGACTCCCCAGAGCATGACGACGCCTTCAAGCGAGCTCCGCCAGGCTCGGCCTCACAGTCCCGCCCTGACGGTGTGCGGCTGCGTCGTCCACGGGCCTGTCCGAGCGAGGGCGGCGAGAGGAGGCAACGAGAAGATGGCGACGGGGGAAGTCAGCAGCGTTTAAAAGACTCATGGCGTCATGTGGCGTGTTTATAGTTAAAGGTTTTCAGGGACCTCTTAGCAGACCCATTTGTTATTTTACGTCATTAACACAGCCCAAATCCGGCACCTATTGGCGAAAATCTGGCAAGTAACTGACATGGCCTGAAAAGGTTTCCTATTGATGCCACAAGATGGCAGTGAAGCACTTCTTTTGTGTAAATGAAACTCAACTCACTTCAACATTTAGTGTGTTTAGTGGAATGAGATCCTTGATTTAAGACCACCCGTTGCAGGTTCTGTGGAGGGCAAATGTCATGACTGTGTTTTTCTACATTACAATACTGTTAAATGCAAATGTTCTTTAAAAAAAAAAAAGATGTTCAAAAAATATATACATTTTTGGTGGGAGGCTGGAACGGATTAATTTCATTTCCATTCATTTCAATGGGGAATGATGACTTAAGATGTGTTTTTGGGATACAAGCGCCATCAATGGTGGCAGAGCATTTTGTCCTCCATTCACTTCTACATAGTTCCCTGACACCAAGACTGCACCAAATCATGTTTTATTTTTTTGATTTTAATTCTACAAAATCAACATTTGAATGGGAATTTGCTATGCTGCATGTACGTTGTGTATGTGCCCTGTACTCTAAACATATGATGCTTCAGTAGTTCTGACGTGTCCCTACTCTGTACTACAAACGTACACTTTATATAACACTTATAACAAATTTCCCCTGCTGTGTGCCACATTCTTTTGAGGTCGATCACATGTGTGAGAGATGTGAATCGGCATTCGATGAGCACATGCTTCTGTTTGTTTAGTTGCCCCACAGTTGATGGAGGAAAATTAAGCCTGATTGTGTGCGCTTGTACAAACGCTGGATTGCCTACATGGACAGTATGTACTGTCCGGGCAATTGTATACATTCTTTTTTATTATTAAAATAAATACCGGTAACACTATGATTATGTTGTCATTGGGCACGTCGGAATTGTTTGGTCATAGATTGGATTACATTGATTGGGCTTCCACAGAGAAGGCTTATTAACCCTTTGAGGGACAGCAGTTGCTACAGTGGACAGCTTATCACGTTATCAGGTGACAGGGTGCATGAAAGCGTTCATTCGGACGGATTGGAGAGAATGATAACGCAGCAGGTAGAAGAAATGGAAAACTGACTGTCACTTCAGATTATAGCTGGCTCCATATTTTCATTTCCCGTCGGTGTGATGGCTGCGCATCCCAATTCTTCTGTTCCTAGGAGAAGATAAACATTTCGTATTATTTATGAAGTGGCACTTTTTCCTCACAGGGCTAAACATCATCATTTTTTTTTGCAGACATGTGCAATTCATTTCCCTGCATATTTTCATCCCAACTATACACACAATTTCCCCTCAATTTACACAAACATAAAGCATCTCCAATTTCCATCACGGAAGACGAATGAGCCGTCTCACAATGCGTTGGCGCGCTGACGCGTGGATGAGTTTTTCAACTGACAAGATGAAATCCCATTGAAGGCGCCTAATGAGGCCTTCCCCTCTTTATCGTCGTCATCACGCACCAAGATGGCCGCGCGGATTGCGGCTGTCAGAGCCGGTTTTCCATCTGTGTTGTTTACTAGGCCGTCGATCGATGCAGCTTAATTTTGATTCTCCCGAGTGTCGCCGGCAAAGATAACGAGGGGCGATGACATCCTGAAGCCGCCGTCGAGAGCAGATATGAAAATTAAAGTCAAAGCGACGACTGCCGCCTTGTGATGTTACAACTTGTGAACTTTTACTTTCCACAGTCGTCCAAATATTATTGCGCTGATTTCCTCCCTTCAGTCTCCTCTTCAGGAGGTAAAATGCAGGACCTTCCACTTTTTCCTCCCCTGATGAAGTCCTTTGTTGCCTTGGCAGTGTGTTTTGGTCTTGTTGATATCGTTGCATGATGAAGCTTCTCTTGACTAGTTTGCATTTTTCTGTAAATTGCTGGACAATATGGTTTTGTAGGCTTCAGAATTCATTGTGCTGCTACGAGTGTCAACCACACACGTACAGATACACACATGACACACCATGTGCCACCACTCTGCATGAATGTGTGTGTGATCGGCATATCCCATATGGCCGCAGGCGGTCCCGGGCACTGAGCTGTAATCAAAGCAGGCACACAGGTCGAACTTTATTAGCAGCCACTCGATAGCCGCGGCTAACAAGGACAACCGGCAGCGCGCCGATACGGCAGAGAGAGTGAGCGGGGAACGTCGGCGAGGTCTTGTCGGGGAGCGGAGAGCCTCCCGTGGGCCTGAGGAGGCAGCCCCAATTGGCACTTTTTTTTCATGACCTTTTGAATCAAGGTGTGGTGAAGGAGTTGATGAGGTGGACATTTGCGCAAGGTAAGGCCGTTCTTCCCTTTGACATCCCGCATGGCTGAGAAAGACAAAAGCTTGATTGGTAATGGAGAACAATCAGAAACTCTGCTTTATCTTCTTAGAAGAAGTCACTTTACACAAGGACGCACGTTCCTTTGATTGGAATTGAATTTACTTTTCGCTCCGATGACCCCCCCCATCCCATTAAAAAGTAATCCAAATTTCAAAGCGTGGATCCTCTGCATGGCTGCGCAATGTCTTCTCATGAGCATCAATCAGCACCTACCTATAAATATTGCAGCGATGTGATTGCGCACTCAGTGCGGTGATCAAATGAAAAGTGGCGATGTGAACATTTTCTAGGCCAATCAATCACCGGCAAATGCTTCCCCTCTCACTGTGCCAACTTTCTGATGCTGGAATAAGTAGATATTATTCACCATCTTTTGTGCTACAAGGCACCCGCCATCTCTCGCGGACTTTGGGTTTATTATTAACCGAAACAATTTGCCAGAGTCATGGAAAAAACCCCACCTCCCCCAGGTCCAGGTGCTAACTAACTTTCAGTTATCGTTTCTTCATAGCTTTTCAGCCTATTTGAAACTATCGACCGAAGAACCAAAAGCCATCTTGAGAACATCTCCCCGAGCAGGACTTTTTCGCAGAGCTCCAAAAGAATCCACTTTCTCATTGGCGGTCCCGCCATGGGCAAGACGGGACAGAGTACGGTGGACTTAAACTCCCCGAGTGACATCAAGCAAGCGGTTCCCTTTGAGCAAATGGCGCACGCGGCGCCCCCTGCGGACCGAGACGAGCCAAAAGAGGAGCCACCCGACCGAGGCAGCTGGAAAGGAAAGTTTGACTTCCTGCTGTCGTGCGTCGGGTACGCCATCGGCTTGGGGAACGTCTGGAGGTTCCCGTACTTGTGCGGCAAGAATGGCGGAGGTAAGTTCTGCTCGATCGAGACGTCGCTTTCACACAACTGATTCGTCTCATTCCCGTCAAGGTGCTTTCTTGATCCCGTACTTTTTGACGCTGGCGTTTGCCGGGATTCCACTCTTCTTACTGGAGACGGCTCTCGGACAATACACCTCGGTGGGAGGGCTGGGAGTGTGGAAGCTCATGCCGATGATGAAGGGTAAAGTTCCTCCATGACGCAGGGAAGCGAAAACGGTCGAGGTAGAACTGTGGCAAACGTGTTTGTGTCGGCAGGTGTCGGTCTGGCCGCCGTGGTGCTCTCCTTCTGGCTCAACATTTACTACATCATCATCATAGCCTGGGCCCTCTACTATTTGTTCAACTCCTTCGGGTCGGTACGTTCGAAGCAAGACTTCCGCCGAGGCTTTCGTTGCCCGGGTTCAGATTTTTTGTTCCGTTTCCGGGTGTGCAGGAGCTGCCCTGGCAAAACTGCGACAATCCCTGGAACACGGCCAAGTGTTTCTGCAACTACAGCCTGACGGACACCACCAACCTGACCAGTGCTGTCACAGAGTTCTGGGAGTGAGTCTCCACGGTCTTTTCCCTTCCAGAGAGATTTGGACACTGTGGCTTTGCGCAATCGGGATAAATCCACGGACGTCAGCGGATTTTGGGAGTGACTCTAACATCACTTGTTGGTGTTTTCCAAGGCGTAACATGCACCAGTTGTCCAGCGGTCTGGAGGAGCCCGGGGAGCTTCGTTGGCCCCTGGTGGGCACCCTGGCGCTCGCTTGGGTTCTGGTCTATTTCTCAATCTGGAAGGGAGTGGAGTGGACGGGGAAGGTCAGACTTTTATTGTGTCGTTCAAAATGACGGGCAGGCGCAAATGAAATTAATTTTTATCTTCTCTCGCTGAAGGTTTAACTTTGAGAAATGTCAACCACTAAGGATGAGGTGGAGAAATGTCATACGGTGTTAATTGGAAACGATGGCGATGAAATGGAGCGATAGAGGCAGATTTCAGACTTGGCTAAAGGATCCACAAAACTTTTCTCTCCATTCAGGTGGTGTATTTCTCGGCGACCTATCCCTACTTTATGCTCTTCATCCTCTTCTTCCGCGGGGTCACCCTCCCGGGAGCCATCGACGGAATTCGCTTCTACATCACCCCAGACTTCAAGAAGCTCATCAGCTCTGAGGTAAAATGTCCTCACTACACATGATTCAATTTCTTGCTTGGTCTTGTCCGAAAATTGCACATTGATAATTTTACGTCCTACTTTTGTGTCTTAAGGTGTGGCTGGACGCCGCCACCCAAATCTTCTTCTCCTACGGCCTAGGCCTGGGCTCGCTCATCGCACTGGGCAGCTACAACAGCTACAACAACGACGTCTACAAGTACGGGCCGCATCTCGATATTGTACGCCGACGGCCATTTTGTTCCGCGCTGCCGACCGCACTATCGTCCATTCCAGGGACTCCATCATCGTGTGCTGTATCAACTCCTGCACCAGCATGTTCGCCGGCTTTGTCATCTTCTCCATCGTGGGCTTCATGTCGCACATCACCAAGAAACCTGTTAAGGAGCTGGCCGCTTCAGGTATTCGATGGACGCGTTGGGACTTGTTCAGCTCAGAGTGGCGCTAATGGAGTGTTTGTGAAAATATAGGTCCTGGCTTGGCGTTCTTGGCGTACCCACAGGCGGTCACGCAGCTGCCCATGTCGTCTCTGTGGGCCATCCTGTTCTTCTCCATGCTCATGATGCTGGGATTGGACAGCCAGGTACAAACAACACACAGGGCGAAGAAAAAAAGACAAGCCAATAACCCTTCTTGCCGCTTTCCAATCAGTTCTGCACGGTGGAAGGCTTCATCACAGCTCTGATGGACGAGTATCCCTTATTGCTGAGGAAGCGGAAGAAGGTGTTCATCTTGGTGGTCTGTTTCGTGTCCTTCATCATCGGGTTCTCCAACATCACACAGGTAAACCATATGACAAAACAACCCCGATAGGTGCTACATTTTCCCTGCGGGTCTTCCAGGGTGGCCTGTACGTGTTCAAGTTGTTTGACTATTACTCGGCCAGCGGAATGTGCCTCCTCTACCTCGTCTTCTTCGAGACCGTCTCCATCGCCTGGCTTTACGGTAGGAAAGCGTCCGGGGACGGTGGCAATTTCTCATCTTTTTGCCCTGACGTCGATTTTGATGGCGCAGGCGCCGAGAGGTTCTACAACGACATCGAGGACATGATTGGCTACCGACCCTGCGTTTGGTGGAAGCTCTGTTGGAAGTTTTTCACACCGCTCATCTGCCTGGTAGGCGGACAGGAAATGATTTAATTGACTCGAGCTCTGTGACACCAATCTGTCACTGTCATGTTGTCACTCAGTCAAACCGGTGACGATCAATATGTCTGGTACTGTTGCGGTCGAGAAACAACAATAGAAACAATGATTGGCAAAATGGCAAAATGCAACTACTTCCAGGAGGTCCTTGGTACTATTCAAACATTGGAATCAAACATCCAGCTTCCTTGGGAGTAGTTAGCTCAGAGAGATTCAAAACACAGTTAGCGCTAGCATGCAAATAAGTGGCTAGCATGCATGCAAATCAAACACCCTGCTGTTGTGGAGCTTTGTTTTCTGTCAAACATCTTAACAGCAACACGTGGTTAGCCTTGCCTAAACTGCAAGCCAGTTAAGGATGGACAGGATTAAACTTTCACATTTTCATGAAAATGCCAAACTAGAATAAGAAATGTGAAGGGTTTCTGAATGTAAAATGACAACGGTATGGAATGCTAAACATGTAGGGATTTCTTAAACATGAAACCGCGGCAATTGGCTTGCTAGCTTCGCCTAGCTGCTGGCCTGTTCTGGAAAGGTTTGACCCTTCGCATTCATGATGAATAAAAAGTCCAAATAAATCAGATAAAACATTACCATTGTACGTAAAAATGCAAAAAATAAAGCATTTGTTCAGTTAAACAAAGCGTCGTCTGGTTATGTGCAGGCTAGACTCCAAATGAATGCAGTGTTGTTGCATCACATTCCCCGTCTAAGTCAACTGTCTTTTATTTCAGGGTGTGTTTACCTTCAGTGCAGTGGAGATGACGCCACTGACTCTGGGCCAGTACGTGTACCCTGTGTGGGGCCAAACCATTGGCTGGTTCATGGCCTTGTCGTCCATGGTCCTCATCCCGGGCTACGTGGTCTACATGGTGTTCACCACGCCGGGATGCGTCAAGGAGGTACAATGTCACTCTCGCCCGCTTTCTCTCCCTACTTGGAAATGACGCAGGAGGGGGGTGAACAGAAACAAATATTGCTCTTTTGTGACCTTCAGCGCTGGAAGAGGATGACGACGTCGCAGCAGGAAGTCAAGCCACCGGGTCACGACGTTTTTACGCACACTGGGAATGTTGGTGAAGCCCTTGTCTAGCCCACCCTTCTGTCTTCCCTGAAATAATAATCATGCCGTCACGGCGGATTTAGTGACACTTGGATGTATTTTACTCGGGTGTTTTACAGCTTTAAAAACAAGGAAATTCTGTCAATCATTGTGATTCTCGGCCGTAATACATTAATGGGATACCTTAGTGTATATAACAATGTAGGCCATACTTTGTGTTTTTGATGACATAAACGGACAAAAAAAAAAGCAATGCACGCTACATTTACAATGGCAGACACATGTAAATATGTTGTCAGCAAATCGTGTTTTTGGTGTGCTGACTAACGTGTGGTAATAAATTTTAAAAAAAAAGAACTAAAATCAAAATCAGGACAGAAACTTATTGTTCGATTTCTCCGGTGTGCTTAATGATCTGTCCTGTACTATTTGAACACTCCAACTCGCTGTTATGTATATTAATACTTGAACCTGGATGCACTGTAATTGAACGCTGTTATAAAATGCACATATTTCGACAGATAAATATTCATACTCTTCAAAAATAAATAAATAAATAAACCCCTCCAAGAATCGAGCATAGCAAACACAGACGGACTTGAATGATGTTTAATAGCATGTTGATATACTGCAAAGACAGTTCAAGAGATGAATTCGCCCGCGGGAAGTGATGGCTCATTTCTCTCACACTCCCTTATCTTTAACTTTCTTTTTTTTTTTTTTTTTAAATTAATTAAATGTAAATTCCCTAACATGGTGTCATTACGTCATTCATGAAGCAGTGCACTTGTATATATGGGAGAGCCCTTTGGTCGGTGTCCTGTCGTAGGTGAAAGTCAGCCACTCGCGGGACTCCCTAAATGCTACATTGGTTGCCATGGTAACGTCCCGTACACGCACACACGGACATAAAGCATCTCCCAAGGAAACGAGACAGTTAAGGAGGGAGGCGGGGGGAGAAAAAAAGAACCTGACATTTCCACTCACACACTTATTTCAATCATGCACATGGGGCCAACATGCAAAACAAATGAAAGAGGAACAAACGCTTTTTAACGTTATGTTTTTCAAGCCAATGAAAATAAATCAACCAAAGTGCTCATTCTTGCTATTTTATGGTACCTTGGCGTGTTGATGCGATGCGAAAATCTCTCGAAATAGCACAGAGTTGCAATAACGCTGATATTGTGCCGATGCATTAAGCAGGATTTGCTCTTTTTTTTCTCATTCTCTTTTTTTCCCCACTCTTAAGTCTATGTGATGTTACCGGTGAATAAAACAGGCGCCCAGAGTTTTAAAAAAAAAAAAAAATCTGCTGTCTGCCTGGTGGCTGACAGCTGACTGGTCGGGTCTGGGAGCTCAAGCTCACTTGGGGCATTTTTGTTTTAATGCATAAAAGATGAGGAGCGGGGCATCGAGTGACCCGTTTCAGAGTGAGGGTCATGTGATTATTAAAAGGCTGCTTGTCCTTTCCGACATCTTTAGGATGTGATATTTACAATCTGCGCTCGAGGAAAAGAGATCAGATAACACCCCGCTTATTATCACCAGCATTTTCTAGCTCTAGCGTGAGGGGCTGTTGATTATCCATTTTGTTTTTCTTGCTTTTTGGGGATAAATGTCAGGCTACAAAGATAAGCAGGAGATATGAGAAAACAAAACACGCGGAAAGTGGGTGGCAAAACACGCACAAAGGCTTAGAGAAAAACTAAATAAACGGGGAAATTCGAGATTGCCTGAAAAAGCGAAGAAGCGTCATCGTCCCCCTACAAGAGAAACTTGGCGGCCACAGTGCGTCTCACTTTTGAAAGTCTGGTGAATATAAGCAGTCCATTTCCTGGAGAAGCGAGGGAAAAAAAAGTAGCAGCCAGCGTGGGAGCCGTGTCCATCCATCCATCATGAATAAATGTTTGGCTTTGCAAATGTCACTTATTTTTTTGGCACAAAAGTCGCAGGTGAGGATATTTCCGCTCTTTGTCCATCCACAATTTGAGCTCCAGTTAAAAAGGTGTTTTGGAAAAAAAATCAAGTCACATGTCATCTACACATGACGTTGCTTGGTTCTTCTTTTTCGATTCTAAGCATATTTTGCTAAATATAATTACAGAAGTATTTTCGGTATTCTTCTGATGATATCTTTCATCTGTATGTACATTTGTACTGTTAAATGGCGTTGAGTAGGGTGAATGACATGAAATCTATTTACACCATGCTCCGAGAGCCGCTAGGGGTCCGATGTAGACTGAGGCGGGGGTCGGGGGGGATGTATTGGTGCGGGTGGTTGTACGGCGGCGGCGGCGGGGGGAGAGGGGGTTGGTGGCCGTCGCTGCCGCCGCATAGCGAGGCGTCGGGCGAGCGCAGCGGCGTGGACGTGGCCGACTGGCTCAGCTGGTAGTGCTGGTAGTAGTGGTGCGGGTGGTAGTGGGGGAGCGAGTGCGGGCGGGGTTGGGGGGGCGCGTGGCTGAGGAATGCCTCCATGCGGGCGTGGCCGCCGTTGTCCAGCATGATGACCTTGACGATCTGCTGACACTGGATGAGCGCCTCGGGCCGCAGGTCGGCCACGCTGGCGGCGGGCTGGGGGCGTGGCCGCTGGGTCGGGGTGCTCGGGTGTTGGGGCGAGGCGGCGAGCCCCGGGTGGAAGAGCAGCTCCCCCCCGTGGTTAAGAAGACCCGCGTTCTCGGGACTGCTGCTGAGCTGGTACGTCTGAAGCCTGTTGTGAATTGACACCTAGTTTAGAAAACAGCCAAGAGAACAGCATCAAATGTTATCAAGCTGGTTCCTCCGCTACGATCCGTCAAGCCCTCTTTATTCTTTTGGGTTTTTTTTGAGGGGGAGGGTGAGGGTGGTGGTGAAGTCAGAACACACACACGCACACACGTGGGGGTGGGTGGGCTTGGTGTGGTCCTCCGTGGATGCTGGCAACACTGATGGGAGTTGTGCGTGAGGGGTGGGGGAGTGAGTGAGCCCGGTGGTTCCAAAGGGGACACTGAGGGCACCTGCATCGCCCTTCCAAACCACTGTGTGGCGCTATGCGGGAGGGGACAGTGGACACGAGGATACTCGGGGGAGGGATATTGAGTGGAGGGAACCAGAACATGTACGGTTGATAGAAGAGGAAGGGGGGGAAGCACACAAGATGTCCAACAAGCAACGAGGCACGATGCACAAGTCACATGATTAAGACTTTATTCTTTTCTATTGGATGTGCAGCTCGTCTCGGGAGATGATTTTATTTTTTTTTGCAGTCAAGACAAAGTCGATCAATCGATGAGATAACAGCGCACTGCAGCGGTGGCAAACCTCTCTTGCGTCACAGCACAATTTCACATCAAGATAGAGCATCCAACCGATAATCTCATCACCAGAGTTGTAACAGTTTGGGATTTTGCATTCTACAAAGTAGGAAGTCCTAATTCCGTACCGGTAATTGGTTCGAACCTTTATAATTCAGAACAAGAACACGAAAATCATCCAGTCCTTAAGCAGACTTTCCTGGGAGTGTTCCGCCAATTTTGGAACGTCGGATCCAAGATGGGTGAGGTCGTCCCTTGACGGCGTTCCGATCGTCTTCCAGCGCAAAATGATTGGGAGTGGCTCTTACACAATCAGCCAGTGGAAGGTCCAAGATTGGATCCGCAGGCAGGTTTTCATGCCGGTAATATTTCAGTTTTTCAGGGCGGGTTAATGGTCTCAACTGCATTTGACGGCTCCTCGGCAGTTATTGATCCTTCAAGGTAATGACCCTTGTGATATTTATTCCTGCTCAGGTCTTCATCTTCTGTTCTATAAATCTGTTTTGACAAGCTTGTTGACTCCTTTGTGGACAGCCGCGATTCCTTTCCGGCAACAAGCTGCTTGGAGAGGATTCTGCCAGTGAACCGTTCAGGTACTCGTTTTTTCTTTCCCCGCCACTTTGTGAACATGAGCTGATTGTCCGTCTCATCACGTCGCATCAGCATCGGCGAGCAGCTGTTTGGTGTCTTTGCACGGCAACTTCTTCCAACTGCGGACGGGATGAAAGGATGGGGACCGAAGAGCTGCGCTGTGCACTGCGGCGACGGCCCGACAACCCCACCCACCGGCAACCCACTTCCTCTCCTCTCCTGGACAAATGCGCTGTGACAGCTAACGTTTCCTTCGCACCGGCCCGCTGACATTTACTGCAGCGGCCTGTGTGGAAGGACGGAGAGGACAATCTCCCACAATGAGAATCATTTGAAATCTCAAATTAAATCAATTGCCCCCCGCAAAAAAAAAAAAAAAAACTCAATATCTAATTAAGCCACCAGGAAGACAGGGCCGAGTTATATTCAATGTCAATTTGAGGCTGCGTGCGCGTCCTCTGCCTCCGGGGGGCGCACTGCCGCAGAGAAGCAGAATGGGAAAAGGTCATCCTGTAGCGACAAAGCCTCCAGGATAATGGAGTCGAGATGGCTTCTGTTCGCACGAGATGCTTGTCCAGGCGTTTGGATGAGTGGAAATAGGGGGTCCAAATGCATTTGTTGTTGTTGTTTTTTTCATGGATGCCACTCTTAATTTGATGCTCATGCATCTGTGTATATATTTTGTATCGATCCGGGTTCCCCCTAAACTACGCTAGCTTGAGCACTTACCTGTCGTAGGGGGCGTGGCCTTGTCGTTAAGCACTCACCTCCACGGCATTTTGTCCACTTGTGTCCTCCGCCTCCTGGTTTCCTGAAGCCACATTGTTACATTAATGCCGCGAACATGTTGCGTAGGTCCCAACCTTTACTGAGCCAAGGCACATATTTTAAATGACAAAAATCGCAATGCACAGTACGAGACAACAACTCATATTTAAAAAACAAACAAAAAAAAAAACAACCAACAACCCTCACCCGCAAATTTTTCCACGTTTTAAAATAAAGTCTTAAGAGAAATAGCCCTCTCCAGTTTTGTAATTTAGAAAGTAATTGTCATGCTACCACATCAAAGCGAATTTTGCTAGCACGTCTACGCCGTTTTGTCACGCTAACACACGAAGCTAACAAGCTCTTTTCTCCTTTAAAATCGGTGGTGTAGTCGAGCTTCATATTACCTACCTGCCGCGTCACCGTGTTTCCCCCGCAGCTCCAGTTGCGTGCCGTTGTTGATCGGCTGCGTCTTGGACCCCTGCTGCTTCTCCAGCTCCCCTGAAGTGAGCCAACGAGAGCATAAGACACGCACCGCCGCCCCCATCATCATCAGCATCATTGCGGCGGCATTGCACGGGCGTCGACGTGCACCGCCCACGCCGCTCACGGCGTGGCTCTTTATCGTGGTAATTAAACGCCACAGTTGATGCTAATTGCACGTCGCCGCCAATCACGCTGACGATGCAATGTTGTTTTGGCTTCAACGTCCCCTTCTTGAAGTTCTGGGTTGAAGAAATAAATAAAATCTTACACTCGATGCGGATCTGCTCCATCTCCGAGACCTCGGCAATGGACTCCTTCAGGTCCTCCACAAATTTGAGAAGCTCCTCGGCGCTTTGTGCGCAGAAGTTGAGCACCTGCTTCTTGTCGGAGCCGAACGGCGACAGGATGGTGATGCCGTGAGGGTAGTCTGACCGGGCGGGGGGATTAATTACAAATTAAAAGCAAATTGCAGTGTGCTCAACAAATGCAGATACGGTGACTCACATTCATTGTCAAATAAGTGGAACTGCATGCCGAGAAGGCCCAGGGCTTTGCAGAACGTGTAGGCCGCCGAACTCTTCTTCTTTGGACAAAGCTTTAATATCTATGGATGGCCCAAAACAAAAAAAAAAAAAACCTTTCAAGAATTGCATTCAAAATATAGAAAATATATTTGTCTGTTCTTGTGGTACAAATATAAAGATTTTACTTGACACGTTACAATGACAACTTTGAATAAAATGTATTTATCTCGTGTCAATTTGAAAAATAATTGACTTTCAGAACAAACCAAAGCTTTGTTCCCCGACGAAATGCAATCATTGCGACTTTGTGGTGACATTTCTCTCACTTTTCGGACTCGAGCAAGGAACGTCTCATGAGAATTCATCCCACTGCTAACTGGCCATGAAAACGATCGGCACGAAATGTGCCTTTTACCCTTTTTTTTCTCCTGCAGCCGCTAATTATGAGCACGCCACTTTCGTCCTCCCCTTTGTGTGAGATCAGCATTTTGCATAATGACGGCTGCCGAACGACTTTGAGACGATAACCCCGCGACGTGACTCCTAATGAGAAGAATAATTATGCCCGACACAAAGTCTTTGATTTGCGCCGTGGCCCGAGTCAAACCACTTTTTTTCCGCCGCACCTTCCAGCTGCTCTGCGGGGGGAGCAGATCTTTCCTGCTCTACTTTATGAGAAGAAACACATGCAGAGATGTCCAAATTAAAAGAGGTGTCACAATAGTATAAGAAGCTTTCATGCGCGCACTCGACACAGGGAGGGAGGTTGAAACCGCCATTCGTCAGGCGGAATCCGCCAGGCGTGGAAAAGTTAGACGTGTCTTTAAAAGTTACCACAATGAGATCGTTGAAGAGGAACACTTCGCGCTGGTGCGCCGCTTGCTTCTGGGCCTTGTTGACATCAGTCACCTCGAAGAGACGGCTGCAGCACACCAGTCGTCTGTGAGGCACCGACAGCACCTGCGGACACGTTCAGGCAAAACTAATCAATCCCTGCACGCCACAGTGGAGACTTAACTGTTAAAAAAAAAAAGATACTGCCTCATTTCTGCTACTTGGCAGGATGGAAGAAATGTTGGCATCAAGTGGAACTAGTCTGCTAATGAACACTAACAATATTTTGGTGAACTGAGCAATGCTTACTCGCGCATATATTTTATTTGTAATTTTACCATCGCAGCCACCTCAGGCTCCCGGCGTTCATTTTAAGTTCATATCAGCCAACTTGAAGATACATAAAGACGATAGCGTTGATTGTGAGCCGTGTGGGTCCCGTCACGGTGCTCGATTAAAAGGGGTCACGTAAAGGTTTATCACAACACAGGCTTGGCTGCACAAAATTGCCTTTGCGGTGTGCTCCAATCATATCCTCGGATAAAAAGGAAGCAATGGAAAAGGGCTGTCACAAGCACAACTGGCTCTCATTTGTGATTAGATCAGAACGTACGCCCGGCATTTCCGCTTTTCATTTTTCCGCCAGCACCCCCGCGGATAATTTGCACAACCTTCTGCTTGTCGCCGCGGGGATGGTGCACATTTCCTGCTCGCCTTTTTTTTTTTACATCTCGGCTCATGTCAGAGAGGCATGTGATGACATCATTAGCATGAAACCCGACAGTGTTATGATGAACGTATATGACCGCCCGCAGTTTGTCCTAAAGAGACAGAAATGTTGTATTTACGATGCGGCAAATATTTGAGACGCAGCGAGGACTGAATTTTAATCAAGTCTTAAAATATTCATACCCGCCAAACTTCCATGATGGAGAAAGCCATTGCAGTGAACTCCCATTTATACGTTTTGGGCCCATCAGCAATTCATGTAAATTCCTGATGTCGAGAGACCACATCATTCTTCCACATGCTTTAAACACCAAACTTATGAAAGCATACTTTTTAAAGTATTCCTCGGTGCCTATTCTACATCTCGCGCTCGCATCGCTCTCCTAATAAGATGCAAAAGAGGCTTGCTTCAAGCAATCTATTTGTCACTCCCATTTGAAGTTTAAAAACAAACAAAAGGGACTTGTAGCCCGCCCACAATAAACTTTTTTTTTTCCTCCTGCCTTTTGTGGATCTGACAGCTCCTTGTGGGCAGGAGGAGTCACTTCCTGTCTCAACGATCCATCATTTGGGGACTCTGACTACGCTCCCTCTCTGTCATCCGTTGGCTACCCATCCATCACTGACACAGTTGCGCGAGGGGAGGGGGCGTGCGAGGCCAAATCGCAGCAGCAGGCGGTGGGGGCGAGGAAGATGGCAGCAATCACAGTCTCAATGTCATTGAGAAAGTCGACAGGAGGGGAGCGAGAGTAACTTTTTCCTCCGAGTCGTCGTTGAAAGGGAATAAGAGCAGGTGAAGAGTTCAGAAAGTTGGATTGCTGTTGAGTTTGAAAGCCCTCAGCATGCTAAGCGAGAAGATATGGCTGAAGTGATGTTTGGCACTGAAAAAAAAGACGACCTTGCTGCATTGGGGGCGTACACTTAACGACATATCTTCACACTATTCGTGCTTCTGTTCTCGACCACAAAAGCAGCACAGGTAAGAGTTAGCTATTCAGGCTCTAGAAGCATTCAAAACATCTCACCCAAAACGGTCGGGAAGCATTCTGGGGCGAGTGGTGCTTGCGTAACGAGTTCGAGGTCCTCATTTACCTTCTAATGGATAACAAATGCGCTCCACTAACACTACTTAAGCTAGGTGATAGTGATAAGGCCTTGAGTGATGACTGACTGGGCATAGAGAGCGCGTGAGTCCCGGCCTTGTGATAAATCGTCGTCAGGCACTCGGCTACGGCACCGCTCGATGGTTGTTGTCCAAGAAATGAGGCAGAGAGCAAGTCGGGGGACGACGACATAGAGGAGGGATTTGTGTCTCCTCACCGTTTTCATGCCAACGATGGATTGCTCCACCTTGGAGACGTAGGTGACGTGGTCCTCGTTGGAGCGCAGTTCTCTCATCTGTATTCTCTCGTAGATGCCCACCACCATGTCACGGGGGATGTCCGCCCCGTCGTCAACGCCTGAGAAAGTGGCGGACAAATGTTGACACATACGCAATGTACCTAAGTGGCAACCTTACATCAATGTTAGATGATTATGACTAAACAAGATGTTATTTCCTTTGAAGACAACAAATTCCAACCATCTATTTTTAAAGTCCTTGAAAAAAAATAAATAAATATGGGGGCTTTTCGCTGAGCTTTTCCACTGCGCAACCATAAGGCACTCTAAAGCGACCAGGTCTGGTGAAGCCGTTGTCCACACGCTGACTGTCAGGTCGGTCTTAAAAAAAAAAGTAATCTGCCGTCTTTCTCTGCACATACTCACCACTGACAACGAGGCACTCAAAAGTGGCCACGCCAGCAGACTAGCTTAAGCGTTCAACAATTGCACTTGACGTTTGTTTTTGCTCTTTATTTGGACAAAAATGTGGAAAAAATAAATAAAAAATACAAGATAAACAGACTAATACTCCTCCTTCCTCACCTGTCCTTTGTTCAACCTCAGCTGTTTCTTGCCGTCTCCATTTAACGATGACAAGGGATCACGGGAGTGGAGGTTAATAGCCGAGTGAAGGGTTTACACCTGAGCGCGGCACGTGTCAAGCTGCCAGATGTTGCGGTACTCTTCGCTCACCTCTGAATCAAGTTTTAAAAAGCCTATTAGGTCCGTTGAAGCCTTGGATGATTGGTTCAAATTATGTCGGCCTCCAAACTCAAGACAATTAATCAACCAATGTTGGGGGTTGGGGGTGGGGGATCCATGCCCAAAATGAGATTAATAACAAGGGTAGTGGATGGAGAGATGACACAAAAACTCCAAAGACAAATAGACCGGCTGGGACGGCGCAGCATATTTTCATTTGCGTAAAATGCCGGGATTGATTTTTCCGGCTTGATTTAATCACCACGCTCCGCCTGGATGAATTTACTCAAGTTGGTGCACATGGAACTCCCGTGGGCCTGATTGATCGGCACTTTGTGTCGCGTACCTCTGAGGTTGCGTATGAAGTCCTCCAGCAGCATCTTGCGGTCGGGCTTGATGTTGGGACTGTACATGTCGGTGTTGAGCAGAATGATGGCGAACGCCAGGATGAAGATGGTGTCGGGGTTGTGGAACTGCTGCACCACGTCGGGGTTGCACATACAGTAGCGCTGGCTGCAGAGAGGCACGAATAGAGACCGACGGCATTCGTTAGAACGTGGACAAACATGGGCCTGACGTCGAATGCACGCTTTGGCCACAACACAAATAGCCTCGGCAGTCAACAAACAAAACGATAACACAAAGAAAGACTTGTTTTTCTCCGAAGCCTAAATAGGAACGCATTGCATGGAATTCACACAATTACCGTGCTCCATAATGAGCGCGAATGCTGACTCGCTCCGAACTTGCGGTACAAGGAAAAAAAAAAAAAAAGGATTGTTTCACATCATCCAAAAGATAAATGGTGTCGGAATATTGTGGAAGCAGATGAAAGCAAGTATGGATTTATGGCTTTCATTTGACGCTAAAATATTCCTCTCTGTGGCTTTAAAGCATATTTGTCCTATCGGGTTGAACACATCATACATCACACGGCGCTCCACCGCGTCCTCGGCGGTAGTTAAACACGTCGAAGTTTTTATGTCAAGTATGTGCACATTCGAAGAGCATATCATACCGGAGCGCCGCAAGAGTCTAACTCATCGCCGAATATAGTCGACCAATAGTGTGTCATCAAGAGGTCTGAAAGACTGTTCGTGTGTGTGTGTGCACCCAGCGGAGAGGGATTATTTTAGTCAAATGGATACAGTATGAAAATTCCCTAGCTCGAGGATAAATAATACAATAGTACAACGGCGTATGAGGAATCAGACAGCAAGTCGAGAATGAAATGTGTGCATCGTGTAATAGTTAATTTGAGCAGTCATAGGTTGCACACCGAAGGGCGTGGAGACGTTTTACAGGGCTGTTGAGCCGCGCAAAGTCTCTGTTGGGATTTATTACGCTCGTTCTGGTATTCATCAAATACACAGACACAAGAGCTAGGCCAGCATTTTTTTTTAAATACAGGATATATATTTTAATGTAGTACAATCATACAGGATTTTGTATTTTTGGGACCATTAGGCGCATTTACCATCCTTTGATGATCTCAAAAATCAACAGTGTGCCTTTTAATCTGGTGCGCCTCATGTACGGATGTCGACCTTTCAGTTTGTCGCATTTAATTCCGATTCCACTTACTTCGCTAGCAGGCGTCCAGGTTTTTGTCATTTCAGTACTAGAACTACTCCCTGCTTCTGTGCCTAGGAATCGGTTTTTGTTGGTGTTTTTCGGGGAGGTTGGAATGGATTAATCGCGGTTCCATTCATTTTAGTGGGGAATGATGATGTGTGATAAAAGTATTTTGAATTTCAAGCATGCGCACAGAAGGAATTTAACTTATCTTAAGGCACTACTGTATCCAGTATACCGCTGGAGATGGCGCGTGACTAAAGCTTTTGTTAGATGCGACATTATGCAAATACACAGCGCATACAGGAGTAGCACGCACCATTTTGTTCATTCATTTCGGCGACTGACGCAGCGATCGGCAAAGCTGCTGCTATTTCCCATGCCCGCCACAATTTTTTTGGGAGATGGCGTCGATGTCCCCCTGTTTGTTTTGAGAGGCTCTTCTGATCTCAGTAGGGAGGGGAAGAGAGCGGGGAAGGGGTTGGGTGCACGTTACGCAACATTGGTTATTTATAAATCCTCAACCCTCTTTTGTTTTTGTGCCCTTTTCAAATCCTTCCCACCACCCCCCCCCTCAGGTTTGTTCCGCTCTCACGCCTCTGCTCTAACACGCAGATGCCCGGGCATCGCCGGTGCCAAGGTCCCTCGCCACACTTTTTGTTTACCTCCTTGTCGTGCACCTCGGGCAACTGTGACAGGTGGCTGTTCAGCCCAGAGAAGCCAGACGGCGTCAACTCATGTTTATTTTGCAACCGTGATGGGAACAAGAGGGAAGATCCAACACACAGTTGCGAGTTTCACATTGGAGCTTCTGTTTTTTTTCTTCATTTTGCAAAAATGTAGTCAATTCAAAATTCACATTCAAAACAAGAAAAAAAATAAGTACTGAAAATTCAAAAAGAAATAATTCCCTACGAGGACAAAATGAAAAAAGGATTTCTGGACATCTTTCCAAATTTACTTGATTAGCGCATGTGAAATCTGTCTGGGTCAAATATACTTCTGAAATAACATTCATATCCTAGCAACAGTGCGCACATCAATTTCAAATGACCTGAAAGCCTCGATGAGACGCTCCACCTTCTGGGCTTCTCCCTGGACACGAATGTGGGCCTGGAATTTCCTCAGCGCGTCGTCCAGCTCCATGCCGGAGAAATCCATCTCGTCCACCACGCAGCTGTGGAGGTAGCGTCGGTTGAGAGGAGGCGCGGAGTGAGCCATATGTAATCAAGTGTGCGTCAGCACGACAGGATCGATGAGCCCGGGGGATGCAGACTGGAGATAAGCGCTCCCTAATTCAACGCGCCACACACTCGCACGCCAAGGAGGAAGAACGGAGGAGGATAAAGATGCAGCTGGCAAGCAAACATGTGGAAATCTCCCCGAGCGGAAAATCCTCCTCGCACCTGACAACTCAATCTTAATTACCTTAATTAAAAAATGTTTAAAAAAAGAAAAAAAGTTTGTGACATGAGTTCACAAGAAGCTGGCTCCAAATTGGTTCAGGTGAAATGAGGTTTGCAAGTTTTAATGGACTTGAGAACTCATTTGTTTGGTTTTTTTCTTGAGCTTTATTCAACCATCTTTTAAGTATGTATTTTTGTTTCATTTTGTCACATTGTCGTGTTTTGTTTGTTGTAATTATCTGCAAATATATATATATATTGAGGATTGAACTGATGAATTGATTCTTTTACAGTGTATATGTTGTCTATACCATATGTTGTCCAAGCCTCAAATTCACTTTTTTGAAAATATATTGGAGTGTAGATGCGTCAGCCTACGGAAGAGTTTTCCGTTTTAGTTTAATATGACTGACCTGAACCTCCAGCAGAACCCACCGTGATTTTCCGCTTTTGGTGAAGCTTTAAATCCATTCGTGCTCTGGCTGTACTGGCGAGCGAGTGCTAACCTAACCTGGGAGCGTTCGTCTGCATCCCCCTCGATGTGTTTTAAATGTTTTGGAACAAAGTGTGTAGCTAATATTGTGGCTTTTTAATGTCTGATCCGACTTGACGGACTCCTCGTGACAGCGCCAACTCCCGTCACTTCCTCCCGCTTTACGTAACGTCAGACAGGATGCTCTCCAGCTGCGACACCCCCACCCCCACACACACATCCCAAACATGTCGGTACATACACAACCTCGCAGGCTAGGGCGCAGCTGTCGGGCCTGAAAAAATGGACGTTTTTACGAAGCCGGCAGTCAGGCAGACAGCGCAGCAACGCATAAAAAGCAACACGGCGCCAGATGGAAGCGTATTGTGAGCCGAAAATGAGCGGACGGCTGCGGGGCTGAAACTAGACAAGAATCTTACGGCTCAACATCCGTCAATGGAACTTGTCCCGCGGGACAAATCCATGACCACAATTTGGCTTAATTGACTTTGCGACGTTTTAATGCGCGTAGTTTATGCTTACGGAAACGCGTGGGGAATGAAGCATCGTCGGCACGCCGCAGGGGACACATTAGAGGTCAAACCAACACAACATTGGGGACACACTTAGACTGATATTAAAACATATCTGTGACCTTGCCGATATTAAAAGTGTACTCGGCAAAAGACAAATTGCTCAAAAGACTGCGGAGGAGGAGCATCTTCCGTCCTCTTCGAAATGAATTGATTTATCACCATCTCAAAGCGGCCATTACCGAGATGCGAAAATGAACGAGCGAGCCCAAAAACGGTCATTTCAATGCAAACGCTTGATCGGGTGAGATTTACATCCCCGTGGCAACGGAGGCGAGCTCATACGAAGGCGTCCACTCACTCGAGGACGTCCCTGTTGAAGGGCTTCTTGCTGTTGCCCAGGAACTCGCCGATCATCTGCCGACTGAGACCCTTCCTCTGGAGCAGGAAGTGGGCCACACCGATGGGCGTGTCCGGGATGAAGCCACGCGAGATCAGGAACTGAAGGCCCTTGTCGGGATTCCTGGTGAAGGTACGAATGAAAAATTTTGAGGGGTTGGCATGAAAATTAAAAACCGTGATTCAGAATTAAATCGTGCAAGCCGACCGCGGAGACGATGGTTAGCATTAGCAACTGGCCTCAGATTCTTATTTGACTTGAAGATGTTATGAGGTTTTAACTGAAAACGTTGGTCAAACGGTTCCGATTCCCAGTGTCCGCTGTATTTATAAAGCGATTAGACACGTGCGGAGGAGGGAAGGAGAGATGCTCCAGGGAGACGAGCGCGTGAATGCCGTCACCCGCCCTCTGCGTTCTCCCTTTATGTAACAACGCGCCTGTCCCGACTAATGGGTTTAGCTAGGTGAGGATAGATGGGTCGGGGGGGAAGGGATAAAGGGCAAGGGGGAGGCTGCGAGAGGACCAGACAGAGCAGATGTGAGCAAATGGCAGCATGAGCTCGCTGGCGGTCTCGGCTCTGAAAGCATATGCTCGCCCACTCTCCTGACGGCTGACGTGTCGCTGAGCGAATTTGGCAGATTACTTGATGTTTTCCCAACACGCGCGCCAATCCCACACGCTGAATATCATTTGCGATGGCAAATGGGACGAGGTGGGGGTGGGTGGAGGGGGCAAATTCGAAACGAATTGAGGATAAGTGGCGCAGAATGAGGGAGAGGCAATCCTGGCAAAGTGAGGATCAATATTGTGATTGCTGCATCGCGTCGCGAGCGCTTTGGAGTGTTCTGATGAGCTCAGTTTGCTACATTTGATTGTTGATTGGACCGTTTTCAAGCATTTCAAAGCGACAACTCAGGTTTTGTTTTGTTTTTTTGGAACACAAATCCCGTGTGAACATGCAGTGTGACTAGGGCCACCACGTTGGGTTCCGTGAGAAAACTCGCTTTGCCCAGCTCACCATCTGGATGCAGGCGATTGCAATTACTCACAGGGTCTTTAACATGGCGGAATCAGGGGGCAGGGGGGTGGACAGGATGTTGATGCGAGATTTGTGAAAACGTACACACGCTTGGGGGGAAAAAAAAACATTACAAAATGATATCCTCTCTCGCTGGCTATTTTGTTCATTCGCGTTGATTCACATGCTTTAAATGTACAGCGCATGATATTAACTGAAAGCCAACAGCGGCACTCTGCAAAGCACTCCGTGCGTTATGATCATCTGATGGCGAGTCATCACGATGTTTTTTGTCGTTGCCCACTCAGATGGTGAATCAGCACAGCTTGAGTGGAGGGGAAAGGTCAATTAAAGAGCAGTGGATGTCACACGTGAAGCGCAATGTGTCACCCCAACGTCAGCCTCCCACTAGCAGCCTCTTCATCGCCCTTGACAATCCCCCTGCCATTATCAGTGCATCAATGCTCAACGTTGTCTGCCTCTCTATCTTTTTGTCTGCCTCCATCTCATACGTGCCAAACTTTTTTTTTTCTGCTTTGAAGCACAGAACAAGATATCAAGTCACAAAAGCGCCATCTTGTCCTGTGTTCGAGTGTCATTTCAAATGGAAAAATTGATCAAATGCTAACGTGCTAACAGCTGGTACACCAACAGACAAAAATACTCGAGTACTGACTGCACAAATGCCCTGAGTGAGCTGAACGGTTTGTTCAATGACTTTTATTCGAATGAGAATTGCTCAGATGCTAACCGTCTAGCATTAGCAACGGCTGCCATTTTGGTGGAATTAAGTCACCTCAAGTTTCAAAGTGTTGAAAATGTTTTTAGAACAATCTTGACTTCATAATGACTCTCAGCGATATACATTTTGGAGAAGCCTGTGTTGTTCCCCATAAATAGCACTTAAAATGTTAATATTCTGAAGTGTGTAAACCCTTTGATATTGATGACACTCCTCCTGCCTCCTCCCGCATTCCTCTTGTTCCAAGCGTCACGCTTGCGAAGCACAAGTTAATCAGCTTTACGGTCGGCTTTTTATTGCCTCTTCCAGATTTGTGTGAGGAGTCTTAATTGGGGCAATATCGCTGTGAAATCTTGTCGGCGGCTCCCGGAGGATCCATCTCGACAAGGAGCTTTTGACAGACATGTTGCCGTGACAACACCACAGCCCATGATGGGGGGGGGCGGGGACATTAACGACATTTCGAGCCGGAGGTGATGAGCCACGTGTCGCCGAAGGAGGTTCAAATTACATCCTGAATTGCACAGCGACAACCGCTAATGACCACTTGAGCTCTTGCATACGGTTTGCGGATTGACCTCGAATTTAATCCGACTTGATTTGCCAGACAACCAGTATGACCGTAACGTTATATTAATGGGGTCCCACTCAGCAATATTTACTGTACATTTATAGACACTTTTTTTTTTGCATTTTTCGTAAGAGGGAAGACTGCACTGGTGTTTAGTAGTAAACTAGATCGATTTTTGCTACAGTCAAATTGCACGACGTACCTAATGAAGTGGCCAGTCAGAGCAATGCCATGTTACGCAACTAACTTTACTGCCTCCAGTCCAACGGAGCGTGACACGTTTCATGCGGGTGCCTTCCGCCGCCTTCAGCCCCCCCTTGCACTCTTGTCGCCATGGCAACACCCCATCTCCCAGGTCTATCGCTGGCACGCGAGAAACCACTTTGGTCTCGTCCGTCACGAGTCTTCACGTCCGACCGCCTGCTGCCTTCTTCGCCTTTCAGTCGCCGATGTGAAATGAAACGGACAGCAGACACTTTAAGGGACTTCTAAGAACGATTGCATGACCCTAATCCGCGCCGCATTCCCATCCGTGCAAGGGCTTGAGCTCTTTTAGAAGTGGGATAGCTCTCTGACTAACAATCATGAAGCAGTGGTTACCAGGGGAGACTGAAGGATTCAAAACCTGCACTTCACTCAAAGTGACTCTTTTTCTCCATGTTTTTTACTCATTAGCACACCAAAATTCTCAATCGCCGTTGACCTTCCCTCTCTCGATTGACGTCTTGATTCATGTCGCTTTGTCATCCGTGAAGTCTGAAAAAAGTTCTGAGCCTATTTTGACCAAGTATGGCGCAAAATCGACACATATCGTTTTCGGTGTTGATTTCAGACGGCTGAAAAGTCTTACTCACACATTGAAGAGGTTGAGGCCAATGCGGTAGAGGCGTTTCCGCATGACGTCGGTGGACAGCGTAGGAGACTTGCAGCTGGCGGGATTCTCGCACTGGTAGCGCGGCAGGCTAAGGATCATGGCCTGCAGAGCCTCTTTGGAGGAGGCCTCCGAAGTGGAGCGGACCTCCGTGGACGCGCTGCTGCTGCTCATCTGCTCCGAGCTGTTGTCGGCCGTCTCGGAGCCGCTACGATCGAGCGGCTCGGACATAGGTGGCGGAGGTTTAGGGGGCTCAGGGGGAGGTGGCGCCACCACCGTCGCCTCCTGCTGGGAAGCCATTTTGTCCAAGGGGGTCGAGGGTGGTAGGTCCTCCCCGCTGAGCTCTTCCTCACTGGGAGGGGGGGCAGGGAACTCCACATCCTGATCATATAAGTCGATTTCTGGGGGAGTCGGGTGCTCTTGAGGTGGTGGAGGGGGATCAATCGGCTCAGCGGACGGGGGAGCTGGTGGTTCTTCAGGCGGGATAGACTGAGGAGTGGAGTTCGTTGCAATGGCTGCGGCTTCCTCTTGCTGGGCGCAGTTGCCCAGGGTGACGGACTCCATGACGGAAGACGAAACGCGGAAGTTCTGGCTGTCGATCTGGACCGTCACGTCCCGGAAGGCCATCATGAGCTTGCTGGCGCTTTTGGACAGGTCGCTGGGGTCCAACGGGACTTGATGATTGGACGACTCTCCGACGACGCACCCGTCTCCTCCGCCCGCTGCCGCGCTGAACTGATAAGTGCCGCCTTCTTGTAGCGAGCACATGGTCTTCAGGCTCCAGTTGCTGAGCGCGTCGTCGATGGACTTTGCCAGGGACTGGACTTGCTCGGTGAAGGAGTCCTCCAGGTCGGTCAGGCTGCCGCCCACCGTGGCGGGCAGCGACGGCGACCGCACCAGAGGGATGCCGGCCAAGTTGCAGCCTTCTGCCAGGGCCCGTTCAGCCGAGAAACCCTCGGTGTTCTGCACGCGCACCTTGCGCAGGGAAATGCGGCGTGGCAGGCGGCTCTCTAGCAGGGAGTTGCGGATCTTCTCAAAGTTCTTGCTGAGCTGGTACTGGCGGAAGGCGGTCTGGATCTTACAGGCGGCGCGGCGGGAAATGAGGTGGCCTCCGTATTTGTGCTCTAGCATTTCGATCTGGAAAGAAGGGATAGAGAGGAGATCAATTAATGACTGATAAAACAAGAGGACAGGTCGTACGCGTCAAGCTATCGTGGTGTCCTGCAAGTGAGGCCGAACGGGGACCGTGACGATGAACATCCTTAGTCTGATGTTATCGAGTCTCGGTGGGGCATTGGGGGTGAATATCAAGAAAGAAAAAGGTCAGGATGGAGCTGAACCGGAAAAGG
This sequence comes from Hippocampus kuda, assembly GCA_901007745.1. Taxonomy (NCBI): domain Eukaryota; kingdom Metazoa; phylum Chordata; class Actinopteri; order Syngnathiformes; family Syngnathidae; genus Hippocampus; species Hippocampus kuda. The sequence continues at coordinate 46,362 of CAAKHF010006903.1, forward strand.
GAAGGACACCCTGTGGATGGGGTACATGAAAGGGGAAACGGAGAAGTCGCAGTTGAGTCGGACTGATCTCCACCCAACAGTCTGCTACGGCCTCACGGAAAAACAAACGCGCAGCCGTCTCACAGCTCATTTCCTCCGCAAACACAACTCAATCTCAGTCAAGTCCGCAGAGAGGGCCTTTAAATGGGTCTGAAAGCGAACGCGCCCGTTAATCTCGCCTGTGAAAGATGGCTGAACGTCTGTGGGAAACCGATAGACGTCACGTCGCCGCGCCGTTGTCTGGCGGACGCTCAAACACTTGAAGAACCCCCCCCCCACACCCTTTCTTCGCCAGAACAATCAAGGCCTGTGTATCTCTGAAAACACCCGAGTGCGAGCTCTTATCTTGGCAAGTCACATTGTGCGTAGCACATCTTTTGAGTCCTCCCACCCCTCCCAATCCTGCCCTTGTTAAGACTTAATGGACGGTGATTCGTGTACTTCTGTTGCTGCGCCAAACCTCATTAGAGCTACAAGTGGAGGATGTGGTGGCGTGCCGAGATAACCGCGTTCAAGATACGTTGTGTACAACAGAAGTAACGTGTCATTCGGGAGACAGAGATGCTGATGGCGTGACAGATTGACTCGAAATTACTCTTCCCCTTTGAACCCTTTCAGGATCAGGGGTTACGACAGTGGACATCTTATCATGTTGTGAGATTACAGGTTGCGTGAAAGGGTTAATTCATTGAGAGAGGCTCGGGTCGTCTTTAACCGCGGTGATACTTGAATGAAGTCATCGGGTATCAAAATGCGGCAACCCAAAGGTTTTTTGTTTTATTTGTAAAGGCTCCCTTGAGCACCTCAAGAAAATATTAAAAGTCTTCGGAGGTGCCCTTGACCGAATAAAATATTGTTTTTAAATATGCCTCAACGTAAGATGGGTCAGGGATTCTGGAGAAAGCATTTGAGGACTCTTTGTCCCCGTCTGACACCCTCGGAATTACAGCCACCGGGAAGGTAGCAAAGAGGATTAAAACTAGCCCGGCATTTAGACTCGGCAAATTAAGACTATTCCGCCAGACGACAAAATGACACGTGAACAGCGCAGCGGGGACAACGTAGGACGAGATGACGGGTAGGAAAGCCCCTCCCCGTTGGTAGCGAGCAGTCACTTGGGAGTCCTGATCACTTCACCAAGCGCTGATGGAGAGAGATTAATCTGCAGATCGCTGTTGCCGCCGGCCGGCCTCGCTCAATCGATTTTGAAGGGGCGGATTGAACCCAGCGCAGTAAACTAAGCTATAAGGGGGAAGTAAACACCGCATTTTCAACAGGATACATAAACGGAGGGGGGGATAAAAGGAACACGTGAATATTTTCAAAAGACTTCAAAGCCACTTGGGTGGAAGATAATTGCAAGAAAAGCGAGGTTGGGGGAAGTTCACAATGATGATGGACCATTTAAAGCTGGAGTCCTTCCATGCATCGCAACTGACTTATCCGGGCGCCAGGTGTGACGGCTGGCGTGATGAATAAAGCGACTTCGTTTTCAAGTGTTTCGAGTCCAACCGGAGGTCAAGCCGTGTTACAAAACAACCAAAACACTGGGCTATGAATCATCGCTCCCAAGTACCGGGTGTTACGACACACACAAGACGGACCGCCGAACCGAGCGCGCATCCGGGGTCATTAGCTTGCGCTCGTGTAAATGACTCAAAGCGGAGAAAACAGCTGCGTGATTAACGAGCTGATTACGCAACAGCAAGAAGTGGGACGCGACACCACATCGTGCCAAGCCGACACGATAATTACAACAGCTGACGTTATTGTTTTGCCCATGAATCTTTGGCAACGATGAGGGGCAGTAACTACTTCGGAAAACAGTGTCCTGGCTAAAAAGAATGCGATATATTTCGTTTTTAACATCAACCTCTCACGCTGTGCCTTTGCCAAGCAAGGATGCCTTCCAAAGAACTTGACCTATGACCCCTTTGGATATTTACTGCCTCTTTACTTTTGTTTCGGCTCCACATGGCTAAGGCATCATTTTCCACGCGTTTACGCAAAGTACACACAAACTGCAGCATAATCAGGTATCACCCCCCCGCACTTCTAATTCGTCCAAAATTGATTGGAGGACGCATCCATTCCACGCACGCTTCTCTCTACGGACAGGAAGTCGATGGAAGCAATTTACGTCTCTCTTGTCGTGAAGACGGCGCAAAAAAAACCCCAAAAGGCAAACGTTCTACTCCGGAAACAGGAAGTTGCCTCGGAGCAAAAGTAAGCGGGCAACTACATTCTAATTCTATTTCCTTACCTGCATGGAGATCTCCAGAGATGCTGGGTTAGTCGACGGACGTAAAACAATACAAGGCAAACGACTGATGAGGGTCCGGGAAATGGAGATGGGACGACTGGATGACAGCGTGAATGGAAAGACAAGACGGCATGAGCGGCAGCGCACGCTTGCACGTGTATTCATATTTTCAGAGACACTCATCAGTACAGTGCAAGATGGGGGAGACAATCATGTGATCCCGAAGCGGCAGAGAGCAGACTAAAGAATTTCCATCCTTCTGAAAAAAAATGTCCATTAAAGCATTCAACATCGTAGTGGGGGGGGGTGGGGGGGGAAGCATGATGCGGATCCATGCTGGTGATGATGATGATGATGATGTTGAAGCAGAAACAATTTGGCCAGTCCACTGGCGCCAAAAGAGAAGAACAGAAAAACCTCCGGGGTTCCACACACGCACCAGGTTATAGCCCCATCCCAAGCACACCCCTACCTGCTTGTTTTTGAGGTCAAGCGAGAGCTCATAGTCGGAGGTGGCCGAGTGCGAGCCGGCCCCGTTGCGTTGCACCCTCAGGGGCGACGCCGTGTGGTGGAGGCTGGCTCTCCTCGCCGTGCTGCTCCCTTTTGCTCCTTCACCTTCCTCCTCCTCCTTCTGCGCTTCTTCTTCTTCTACTTCGGCCTCTTCCTGGGCATCCTCGACATCCTGCTTTCCCTTCGCTTCCTCCTCATCCGTCCCTTTTTGCTCCTCGGTTTCCCGCGCCTCCTCCTCGGCCGGGGCATCAAATTGAGGTTCGGGCTCGGGTTCGGCTTCTGTCAGGGGCACAGGTCCGGTTTCGGTTTCAGGCGGGGGCTGCGTCTGCGCCTGGCTCGGGTCGCCCTCGGGTGCTGGCGGCGCCTCTTGTTGGGGCTGCGGTTGTGACGGGGCCTCACTCTGCAGCTCCCCCTCTCCTCCCTTCCCTTCCTCCCCCACTGACGGGTCTGGAGAAAGGTCATCGCTGCAGAAAGGAGGAGAAAAGGCAGAGTGAGGTGGCTTGCCGCATCCGCCATGACCTCTTCTCTCTCTCTCTCTCCTGGGATGCAAGTGGCAAGATGAGGGCCCCTGTCATTTTTTTTTAAACTATTTTGACTGTGCTTGACAGACAGAGACAACGTGGAAGGAAAGAACGCAGCTGGAAAAAAGCCCACAAGGTTGGTGCACGAAAAGTTGGATGGAAAAGAAATAGAGCAGCAACATCTTCAGGAAAAAAAGAAAGGTGAAACTGACAGCCAGTTGTGACACGCACACACAAAATTACAAAGCAGGACGGGCATGCACAACTCATACAAAGTGTATGCTTTCGTTTTGTCCGTCCGCCCATTTTAGAAGTTTTGTACAAATGAACAAAAGTACAATACGGTTGTTTGAACACAAACGCTATATTGTGCGTACTAATTTTTTTTCAGTGCTTTCCACCTGACCTACTTGCTGGATTTGACGCCATTTCAAGGGAAATTCACACTGAAATGTCGCTATTTTGACACAGCGCAGTTGCCAGAACACGACTCCCACGGATTGCTCTGAGTGCTGGCGGCCTGCTGGCACATCAACGACGCGAGATGGCGGGCGACCTGCCGGCGACACGCTCGTCGGCCAACGCCGAACCTTTGGACGACACCTCGTTTGGATGAGTCGGAATGTGCCCGTCTGACAGGAACCCATCCGCCTCCCTCATTCTCGGTGTCAAGCGCACGTGGCGGAGCTTTAGCTCGCGCAGGAAAGTATCTGTAATGGGCTCGAGCGGGGATCCTTCGAAAATAGACGTACGTGGGATGAATAATGGAGAGTGAAATAAAGTGGCTTCTTCACTCAGCCGCAGGTGAGCAAAAAATAGACACGGTAGAGTTGGGCGGGATGCAAAGAAGTCTTTTTTGAAAGGGTAGCCTGCGATATGTCGACTTGCTGTCTTTTCAAATGAAGCCCTGCCGTTTTCTAAGTGGCTTGTTATGCGAGAGAGAAACTTCTAATTACGTAATGCAGTTCCAGGCAACACCTCTCGGCTTCTTTTTCTTTCTTTCTTGCTTCGATTTCAATTTCCTTCAATTTTCTTTTTCACTTGGTTGGCTGCTCTTGCATTAGTTTATATGTTGTGAATATTGCCGCCGTGACAACCTCATTTTCCTCAGGGAATAAATAAAATCTTTTAAAAATAAGAATGGCCGGTCAGAAGGGTTAGGCGTGAAAGGGGCGAAATGAATCACCGAGCATGCAAACTGAAAGCGGCCGCAGCGAGATGCGCCACACGTGTGCTTATTTACACGCCTCGGCTGGAAAGTCAGCACCGAGCGTTCGCTTTGCTTGGCCCCGTATTCTCTTCACGGGCGCTGTCAAGCCGCCCGCCGTCCATCCTTCACGTCCGCCTCTCGGAAGGAAGATTTAACGCTTCCGCGTGTCGGAGCGGGCCGACGACGGCGAAGACGGACGAGCGCCTGACTTGCAATACAATCGCCTTTGAGCCGAGATGTGAATTGGGTTTATTTTGAAGCTGCTTCTTGTCGCTTGGACTAAATCTCTTCTCCCATCCCCCTCTTATGTACAGTATCTCCTGCCCCTCGCTGCGAATGACTCATGCAGAGAGGAAGCTTCTGCATTCATAAGCATCTCTTTGCTTGTACGCTCAGAGATGGCGACGTACTTGCCCGGCTGGCCTCGACTCCGTTTGACGCGGCAAGAACGGGAAGGACGGCAAACCAAGCCGGGAAAATATTCCATCGGACCGCAGTAAAATGTACTCATAGAATCCGATAGAAAAGTAGTCCTTGTTCCACTCTCTCTCTGGTATTGTATTATCACTTTGCTTTGAAACAAGACACGGAACCGAAGGTAGCGGGGGCGGCAGTCGCAGAAGGCAAATGATAAATGTGTGCAACAATGACCTCTACTGAAGGCACTTCTAGGAAATAAGCCACCAAGTTTTTGTCTTCCTTCATCTGTGTGTCTTCACAAAGACCTTATCGTGCCTCCAGCGTACACGAGGGTAAACATTTTTTTCCCCTTCGCGGCATCAATTCCGGCGATGAGTCACCTAACCTGCTGTCGACCTCTTGTTTTTGTAAAAAAAAAAAAAGCCGCGCACACACTGCCAACACTGTAGGTCATCGGATTTTTAGAACGAGAAAAACGGTAACCCAGACCGCGAAAATCAGCAGTAGCCATCTCGTGCGATGAATCATAAAAACTATGGCTCCGTGACGGAGATGCTGATCAATAACTTGCTCGGGCGACCTCGTAAATAACACTCTTTAGCCAAATAGCCGTAAAAAAATAAGAGTGAAACTGTGTTTTAAGATTTAATCTATAGCCGGCAAAAGACTGGGGAGGTTCCTAATCCATGTACATATTTCTCCCTGCTGTCGAGTAAAACGCCAGAAAGCGCAGCTGTGTACGTGCACCAGCTGCTAGAAATAAGATTTATTCGGGCACCAGGAAGCTTGCGTTTTTTGTTTTGTTTGCGCACCTGCGTACGCAGTCACCCCCACCGTCTTGGAGCTCGGTATTCCCATCTTGCAAGTTAAAGCTCCCGGCTAACGCGTGCTTCAACAGCGGTTGCATGGGGACGGCTCCAACAAACAAGCATGCGGCCCCCCTACCCACACGGCGCTCGCGTTGGTCCTATTAATATTCATTTTCATTCTTTTTTTACATTTTCCCCTCCCACTGCGGCTCTTCTTCCCTGGCGTCTGTAACAGATAATTCGGGATGACAGGCTGAGCCAAAGCCGAGGCGACACCTGGAGTGACAGAGTGATGCTGCAAGCATGACTCAGCACAGGGAAAAAAAAAAAACGTGCGGCGGTTAGGCACTTGGTGTCAAAAGCGTGACACGGCCCCAAAAAAAAAAAAAAAATCAAAGAAAAAAATAAAAAGGACGCTGGCTGCTTTTTTTAAACCCTTTCGGGGACAGCAGTAACGACAGTGGACAGCGTACCACGTTATCAGGTTACAGGGTGCACGTTCGTGTCGCACAGGCGCTTTTTATTTATTTTGGGAATAACAAGGAAACAGAGCGAATTGCGCAGCACAATGCAAAGCTGTTGCTAATCGGGTAGTGGGGAAAAAAAACATATGTATCGCATTATTACTGTGGTATCTGTGACTTCATGTGTATGGCTTTCGAAGGTGGGGCCTGGGCTGGTGAGTGACGTGTGTGTCAGTGAATGAGAACGTAGAATTGGCTGTTAACGTGCTGAGTGAATCAATGGGGAGTACCAAGGTGCTTACTATGTGTTTGTTTTACTCAAAAGGATCGAGATCGCAGCAGGATACGGTCGAGCGGCGATGCGCCTCATTAAATAAGCTAAAATCAATACGTTCTTGCTGTTGTGGTACACATTGTACTTTTTTCTTCATCAAAGATGCGAGGCAGAGATTTTGCTCCTTTTTGCAATCAAATTACTCCATTACTCATTGCAGCCCCGTTTCTCTTCACTTCTGTGATCTCAACGGCACACTCCTCCTCAGACTCATTATAGCCGAATAACGCCTTGTCAGCGCTTGTTTTTTTTTCTCCCCGAACTACCATTTCAGGCCCGGCTGTGGCTTCAGACGACATACGTATACTTTGGGGCTACAAAGGACAATGTGAGGAATCACAAAGCTAAACGGGTAGAAGGCGTCTGATTTTCCTGCAAAAACAAACAAAAAATCTTGTAAAGCCAAACAAGAAGCACAGAGAGACCGTATGGATCATTTGTACGTCATTAAGAAGGTCTCCTCCCCGCTACATTTTCAGGTTTTTACCGCTCCATCAACAGGCAAGGCCTCCAAATGCTCGGCTATTCAAAATGCGGGTCGTCACCTATATTGGCACCCTCAGAGCGCAACAATTTTGGCTCTGTGGGCACTTGAAAAGAACAAAACTTTCTTTTGTGGTTGCTTTCTTCTCCCTCACATGCACAAAACGCTCACCCTCGCACCCGGGGCATTGTACAGCGGCAGCGTCGCTGAGGCATTGACGGTGCCTGCGCAATTGTTCCGAGTACCCCCGAGAGAAGAATAAGACGCCACGTAATGACATTGGCTTCGGCCGTAACTGTTGTCTATGCCGTGCGGCGTGCAGAGTATCATCCTAGAAGACAGTCAACAGGACTGATGTGTTTATTCTCCAGCCTGGCAGCACAAGGAAGAGCCCCTGAGCTGCATTTGGCTTTATTAAAGCTTTTTTTTTTTTTTGCAAAGCTATTACAGCGGAGCCCGCACATGATAGTGTTTACTATTCAACAGTGCTGGAGGGAGAATTGAAAGGATTAGCACGAGTGAGGGGGAAATTTGCAGAATATTTGTGATTGTACAATTTTTTAGAATACATAACATATAGTGAGACTTAAATTTTTTTAAAATCAGACACAACATAGCACAATAATGTGTCCCAAATCGATTCTTGCTTTTTAATCTCGCAAACTATGAAAAAAAAATTGCTGTAAAGCGCTCCACGAGTTGAGGCAGCAAAAAGGTTAAAACTGCTGATTCGGAGGCAGGGAAGATGCAGCGCACGCACGCGGGAGATGCTGCCGCAAAGTCATCAAAACGTTACGCTTTTATGAAATCTCTTCTGTGTTCAAACCCACCGCCCCGCCTCCTTTTGGGGCTCACGTAACAAGGTGGAGATAAGCTGCGGAATGGAGAGGGAAGAGAAACCTTCAGATGTGATGAGCACCTTTCTGATGCCGGCGATGAAATGTGTGGGTTGGTCAAAGCGAGCCTCGGGCTGCTCATAAGCTGACTAAGAGTGACTCAATGCTGAGGGTTTCAATACGAATTCAGGCCAACGCGGCTCCCTGAGGCCATTTTTAAACAGCTGACTGGACGAGCCCATGAGGAAGATGGCCACATCCCCACTCCTGATTGGCTGAGGGGGTGGGAAGGGGGGGGGGGCTTTTAGTTTTAATCAGCATTAAAATTATTTTTTTTTCAAATTGTTCCCCGATCTTATTTGTATCGAATATTGAAGCCATGAATTGTGAGTGAAATAAGACTTCCTTATGACCGTTCAACAATGATTTTGATTAAGACGTTTAAAAAAATAAATAAATAAAATCACAGCAACATTTCTGAACTTGGTGAACGTGTGACTATATCTGTGAGGGCGGAAAACACAGAAGAACAATTGAAAAGTACTTTATCTTCCCGGTATGTCAAGTATGCCACATCCACTGACGCACACAAAAGACAAGGAGCTACATTCTAACCACTGCCAAGCAAAAAAAGCATGCAACATTTTTTTTTTCTGTGCCTCCACATGAACACAGATGCATTACATGTGCTCACCACCACTTTCCAGCATGAGACCCCGCCCTACAAACACACACACAGCACACACATCAATGGCCACGACCACCCCCACCCCCCATTGCACAAAAACTATTTGTGGTGGTTGAAAAATAACAATAAATCGGACACTCAACGTGACCACAGTGGACAGACAAAAGGCCCGCATGGCGTGAGCATGGACGCATCATGGACGAGATGAGGTGCGGCGCTTTGGAAGTGTGTGTGTGGGAGGGTGGAGCGAGTGTGAGCGGGTGGGGGGGGGGGGTGATGATGCGTGAAATCACGGACAACAAGGCGGAAATCAACAATAAAACAGCATTTGGAAGAAAGGGGGAGCGGGACAAGATATGATCATAAAACAACAACAACAGAAAAAAGGACTTGGCCCCGGGAAAGTCCTGCTTTAAGGTGGTTTGCAATTTCGATCTCGATAAGCGGTTCATATCGTTTCAGGGCGGATGCTTGTCATGATAAGCCAGCATTAGCCTATCAGCTAGCTCTAACAAGAGAGAGAAAAAGAGTGGAAAAAAAAAATTGCACAATTGCTCAATTGCGATCGATGCTTTTTGGACAGATGAATCACTCAGTTAAAAAAATTAAACAAACCACTTCAGCAGAGTACCCGGGGGTAGTTGTGTCATTTTCCAAACATGGCGACTAGTTGCGAATACATCTAAGACACGGTTCGTTTTTCCGCACGTGGTGCAAGGGCAACACAAGCGTCTTACCTGGGGACACAGGCGGACGACGTCTCGCCCTCGGGAGCCTCCGGGGCCGGGCAGCAGAACTGATGGAGCACCGTTTGGTTGCTGGGTAAATAAAAGAGAGCAGAAACGAGGATTTAGACGAGGGAGACGGGACAGCGTCGCCATGGTGACAGACACAAAGACTTTCTGCTTTTCGCAGAGACGAAAAGAACAAAAGAGAATGAGCTACTGGGACGTTTTGTCTTCTCCAAAGAAGATAAATAAAGGTTGTTGCCAGTGGTGGAATAGCAGCAACATCGTTCAATTTACAAACAGTCTAGACACTTTTCGGTTAGGGGATTATTGTGCTACTTTGGACCGTCAACTTATTTTTGAGGAAATCTTTAGGTTCAACTCGAAGTTGACGACTTGGGCAAGTCTTGAAATATACATTACATCCACGAATTCATCTCACAAAGATGTGGCCTGGTTCGGTGAGTGATGTGGGTGTCAGAAAATGAGACTGTAGTGCAGTAATTAGTAAAAGTGGGGTTGGGGGTGGGGGGGAAAACCGAAACAAGTGATTCTTGTGAAGCTTCAAGCCAGAGATTTCAGTTACACATTTTTCCCCCAAATTATTTCAGTTATTCAATTAATCGTTTCAACCCTAGAATGCCACTTAAAGCATCATTGCGATGGAAAAATTTTGGTCCAAAGTTGTGTTTGACCGCTGGAGGATGTGCTGTACAACCTACAAAAGTATGCATCCTATAAGTGTTTTGTATTCTACACATTTACTTAACGTCTATATCTATGCAAAGACACATTTTCCTCTCTACACACACACACGCGCACACACACACACACACACACACACACACATGCTTGATCAATGCAGCCTTCCCAAGATTAAATTGAACTTGCGCGACCCCGCTTCCTGTCCCTCCTTGATTCTCCTGCCAGCCAAAACTGGCTAATACTGCCTGGACAGCGAAACCTCAAAACCCAGTCGTGTATTCAGAGTAGGAGAGTGGATGTGGGGGGTCTAATCTGAGCAGCTCGCTCCCACTGCGTTGCTTTAACCTCCCGTAACTAATGTGTTTCCGCGCGGCTCGCTGCTGTATCAATAGCCACCATTTTCTCTGCTCATGAGGCCCCTAAACGGTGACACACACACACAGAACAGAAAAAGCAGGGTGCGAATGACATTTAGTGCCATGTTTGTGTCAGATCGACCTCTGAAAGGCAATTAGTGCGGTTGTTACATGTCATTCGCTTCTCAGATGTCAATTCCACTGATGAGAATCTGGTTAAATAGTGTTGCCTAATGAATGAGGATGTGCCAAAAGGGAAAGGGAGAGAAATACATGGCGGTGGGGCAGGTATGTGTCGGGGGATTGCGACAGGCCTTCCAAAGACATCTCTCAGTTCATCCTAATAGCAACACAGACACACACACACACACACACACACACACACACACACACACACACACACACACACACAAATAGAGACATCTTAAAAAGACTTGAAAGCTTTGCGTCAGTGCTTTGCTCTCAAGAGACTGAGTCTGATGGACAAAGAGCAAGCTTAAAAGCGCCAGAAATATGTGTCTTTTGTCCTTAAAAAAGAAAGAAAGAAAGAAAAGGGTTCAAGGTCGGCACAGTTATCCTAGACAGAGCACACTATTCTATTGAGCTCTAAAATAGGAAATGCATTGTACAGAAATGATAGAGCTTGGTTTCAACTCATACTTTTTCGACTTCAGTTGTCTTATGGAACAAAAAACAATAATAAGGGGGCGGTCGCATAAAAAACTAAAGATTTGGCTCACAGTTTTTTAATTGACGTTTTAATTAGCATTCCCATGAGTCAGCATCTTTAGCAGCTAGCCTACGAGTCGTGACGAATTATTCGATTAAACCACTGTCCAATGTGGAAAAATATTGAATACATACATTATACAATACATTAAACTTCAACGACAATAAAACAATAAACGTATGTTACAGGCTTTAAAAGTGCGAGACGAAGAGAAAATACCTGATATTACGGATGTAAGCGCCGAGGCGCACTTCCGACTTCCGGGTTGCAAGGCAGACATTACAAATCTATCAACACTCCTTAATTATAATTTTTTTAAATTATACATTATAATATTATTAAAAAATAAAAAGCCAAAGTGACAAACATTGAAAATTAGCAAGCAGTTGATTTACGTATGTATATATATTTTTTAACAATTTACAAATATTTGTGATGACACAGAGACGTTATCCCACTCATGTCAATTAAGCATTAGCAGCTATCCCACTCTGTAAACAGTGATACACTCGTCAATAAACGTGTGTAAAAGGCGAAAATATCTTTCATGCTCTTAAATGAAGTCCCAACAATGGTAAATTATGTTTGTTGCAAGATTTATTAGTGCTTTGTTTTATACTTGAAAATGCTTACATGAGGCATTACCAATCAAACCACGAACTATTCAGAATTTGAAACATTCCCCTTATCCCGAAAATTTAGATTCCTATATAACAAAAAAAAATTAATATCTTCATCATTTTTTATTTTTTATGAAGTTTAAAAAAATCGTAGCATATCATGTCATCACCCTCAACATCAAACAAGCATCCTCAGTCCAAATTTTTTACTCTCCTCAACAACCCAACTCCCCTCTCACAGGAAAATAAAAACTTGAAAGACTTTTTCAAGAGCGAAGAGAAACAGAACTGACATTTAAAGAAAGCCAGAGCGTGGGGAGCTCGGGGAATGGACCAGACTACTTCTTGGAGTTCATTCACCGTCCACGGACAGGCACTGATTTATTGCAGTGAAGTTTGGGGAATGCAATTCTTTCCCACTTGGGGATTATTTATCTGACTGTTGATTTTGAAGGATGGCTAACTCAGCCTATGTACTGTAGCCGAGGCAAAAGATCCTAAGGAGAGTTAATGATCAGTCCAGTGAGCTAATTAGTTGCATCCTCACTTTGTTTTTGGTCACGTTCAATCCAATTAAAACAAATCAATGTTGATGCATCAGAGGTTGATTAGACTCGACATGCCTGTTTTGCTTGCCTCCGTCGCGCTAGGAAGGCCCGAGGTAGACAGCAAAGAGCATAGCGCTCCTTGGTGGAGCTAACCATACCTGACCTTTCCTCGGACCACTTGCGCCGCTGTAACGCACAAACAATGTGTACATGTTTGCTACTGTAAAATTAGTCATTCTTTGCGGAAGATAAAGAACAGATGCCTGCAAGTATTTTTACATTGTCTGTCTACTAATGAAGGGTGTGGTTATGTGCATTCCCATTGTCAGGTCGATGAACTTTAAAAAATTGCTTACTGCTCTGAATTTGAGCCGCGCAGCTTTGTAAAGAGACAAATGAGTCATTTCTCTCTGAAGCTTTCCGACGTTTCCCGGGCAAATCTCCTTCTCCGAGGATGAGGACGGCTTGCCAGCAGTTGTCTCCATCGCTCGACTTCAACGCGTCAGTTGAGGAATTGCGATTGCATGTTTTCCTCAGTTAATTGGATACAAAACAACGGAATTGTCTAAGGGATTTCCAACGCTAAGCTTCCATGGAGTGAAATCTCCATGACAGATGGGAGGAGGTTGGGGGGGGGGGGGCGTTTTTCCATCCAATTCAAGGATTGTTCCGGAGAAGGCACGCTTTTACCGATCCGCTGATCACTGTGAGTCACGACGTTCTACGGGACATTTCAAGAGCTGGCCCGGGGATGTCTTGGCCCAACTTGCTCACCTCCCGCCGGCGGCCTTTGTCCACACAGCTTGAAATGGAAGCAATTTCAAAGCACCCGCATGTGATAATGTGTGATTTGGATTCCAGCAGCACCGAGTCACCCCGGTCATGACCAGCAGCCCTGATGTGATTCCCATTCCGTCCAAAGGGAGGAGGGGACCCTCAGATAAAAGCGCAGCTTTGCAGGAATGAACGTTTGACTTTTGGAGTGTTAATGCTGAGAAGGCAGAGATGGAAAGGATAGATTGGAACACTCCACACGCATCCCCGGACCCTTCCCATCTATCAGCTGGCAATCTATCTCAGTCCCCCTCCAACCCCTCCATACACGCTCGTGTTTTACGGGGAAAAAAGCAGAACGCTATTGATTTTTACACACAACTTGCCTTCATTCTGTTGAGGCATGACGACGTCCAGGTCGCAAAGAAACCGAGCAAAGTCATTTTATGTCATGATTGGAGGGCTGCGATTGGCTGATTGGGAAATTTGTGGCACTTGAATAAACCAAGTATTTGTGTCTTTTATGGGTTTCAGATAAACGTGTGATTCTTTTTAATTTTTAATTTTTTTGCAAAATGTAGGACTCTTTTTTTTTAAGACAATATGACTTTTGGAGACTAATGTCCATCTTTTTTTCTCAAAAATGGAAAACGAATAATCATTTGACACTCAGTCTTTTAAAATATCTTTACATTTCCTTTTTGATGTATTAAAATTTCCATTAAATATGTGCAAATCTTTTTTTCTCCATAATGTAAGATTTTTTGGGGGGTAAATTATCTGACGTCTTTAAAATCACAACTCTATTCTTGAAGTTAGAAAGCTGGGTTTTTTTTCAGAGCAACTTCAGTCTTACAATACATGCACATTTTCCTCCCCATTTTTTGCCATTAAATTTAAGATTTTGAGAAAATATTATCCAATAAAATTGAGGATTTTATTTCACTCTATTTTTTTGTATTTGTTTTTTTTTTTTTTTTTTCAGAGTGGCCCCATAATACTACATCATACCAAAACCGCCCATGAATATGACTGACACACTGGTCTTGATCTAAAGTGACTCGGAACAAGAAGACCCAGCAGGATCCAGCAGCAGGAACTCAGCGGGGCCGCTCAGTATGCACGACGGGCTGTTGTTTTCGCCGCCTCTAATTGCCACACATCTCTCCACTTTGGTCCTTGAAGGGACTGGCGAGGGAGCAGAGGCCTGCGAGATGACATGCTTGCAGGGAAACAGAGGCCTCGGGGGGAGGGAATAAAATGCCGGCTGGCAGGTGGCTCGGGTACGTTTGGATGGATTTGGCATTGGAAGAACACCCACTTCAAAAAAAGAGACTTTGACTTGTTTAATGCCACACCAGAGTTGAAGTTAACTGTTAAACTAAACATAAAATCCGCTAGCTATTATTGTTGATTTTACTGCAGCTTATTGAGTCACTTCCTGCGTCACTTTAGGGGTGAAACTCGTCTTTATTTGTCTCAACTATGCTGCCCTCTTGTGGCCAAATCAGCACGCCAGATCACCTTTTCCAGTCTATTCACATTACCATTATTTCCTTATTTTTGCTTATGAAGTACAATCATATTGAGCGCTATTTTCCGCACGGTCCCATTTTTTTTGGGGGGGGGGTTGATTTTTGAGGAGGCTGTAGTCCCTCGCGAGTGGCCTTCATCAAAGCATGAGCTGAGGAAGGTGTATGACATGCACGAGCATTTCATTTTTCATTTACTGCCTGGCAAATAGATTACCCGCCCTCTCTTCTTTTTTTTTTCTTTTTTTTTTTAATCAAGCAAATGAGCAAGAGAAGAAAAAAAAATCCCGGCGATGAGCCGATCCTGAGCATTGATGTCAGGTTGTGGCGTCTGTCAAAAAAATCCAATTCCTTTCCACCCGGGTTGGATCTGCGTGACACATCTGGGTAATCTTCTCCCAAACGCAGGCCTGAAAGTCATCCCGGCTCCAGTTGCCGGGGTAACCTTCTTGTTTATATCCCGCTTGGCCCGTCAAACGTCACCCGGGCTCCTGTTGGTGCTCGCTTATGTGATGTCATCTAAAGTTCAACCACGATTACCTCGCTCGTCAACTCGCATCCACGTCTCAGCCTTCGCTTCATTTCCCTCGCGCTCCGCGACGGTACACGTTTGCGGAATCGCGTCTTCGCGAATCAATCGGGATGATCAAACAATGCAGCTGAGGGGAGCAGATGGAGCTCGGCGGCCAAGCTGGTGACCTTGAGTGCACGGCGGCGGGCAAACAAGCTCTGACGTGGATTTGACGCCATACTCGTGCTTACCCTTGCCACGATTGCTACCATGTACCAAAACAAAAATGCTGTTGTCACATTTTAACATTGATTTTAAATTGATTGAAAATTGACAGCAATCCTTTTTTTCCAAAACAGGCTCTCTCAGAACTTTGTTCACTCATGATTGTCCAAAAAAGATTTTCAATCTACAGGCATCATAACGCTGCACGGCTCCTGCAGAGTGAGCAAGAGGCGGAGTTTTACAACACGTCTTCGTTCGAGTGTCCGCGACAGCGAATCGATTTGTTCTCGAGCTATTTTCGACACTTTAAAAAGGGTCACAAAGTTACAAACGACGTGGGACCAGACCACAAGTAATGATTTGTCAAAAATATGAAACTGACCATATTTGGACGCACGATTTGTGTCACCGATGATATGAAGGCCATACGTGATAATAATCTGACAATAATGACGGATTATGAGTGTGAAAATGCTGAATCATGTGTGAAAAGGCACTTCGATTGCACTCATTTAGCTGCAATCAAGAAAAAAAAGAAATCCGGCCGTGGTCTTAAAAATCAATAGCCATTAAGCATTCATTGATTAAGCCGCGGACAGCCGGGGTGACCGACGCCACTGCACGGGTCGGACGTTTGGAATGAAGCTTTAACTTGTCATGTGGTGTCGTTTATTTTTGAGTGCATGAGTTTGAGTTTGACAGGTCAAGGTGCGAAGGTCATTTGAAACTGTTCCTGCAACGCTTGCATTGTACTCACTCCGTCTTCCTGGCCAGTCCCACAGAGCGGCACAGCGTGGTGGTGGGGGTCTGCGGGACCAGCGACTTGCAGCAGGGGCTCCTCTTCCCCTCCTCGGCCGTCTCCGGGCTGGCCTGTCCGGCTTGCGGGCTCGGTTGCGAGGCGGCGGGAACCAGCTGCAGATGCTGCGGGTGGTGGTGGTGGTGGTGCGGCGCCGGCGCCGGCGCGGGGGTCGCGGCGGGAGGAGCCGCAGGAGGAGGGGAGGAGGAACGCTGCTGCTGATGGTGATGCTGATGCTGGCCGCTCGCAGCCTTGTTGTGGTGCTGATGCGGGCGGGCGTGCGGCTGGGAGGCCGGCGGCTGCGGCTGAGGTTGGGGCGTCGGGTGGCGGTGGTGGTGGCGGTGCTGATGCTGCACGTACTGATGGGGGTCCCGCAGTTGTCGGTTCTCGCCGATCAGGTCCTCCACCTTGCGCTCCAGCTCGTCGATGCGCTGCCGCTGCGTCTGGATGAGGCTCTGCTGATTCTGCACGATGGTGGTGAGCTCCTTGAGGTACAGCACGGCTTTCATGGGGTTATCCAGCAGGCTCTCCATCACTGGCGGCGGGGGGGGGGGAGGTGCGGCCGCGGTGCCGGCGCTCTCTTTCGGCTGCGTCGACGGAGGAGGAGGCAGATCCGGGAGACTGACGCTGGGATTGTGTCGTCTCCTCTTTCTCGGATGGGCAAGGAAGGTGGGGGGGTGGGGGTGGGAGTGTCAGCATCGGTGGAGTGAGGGGGAGTGGTCATGGGCGACCAATGACGTCACGGCGTAGGCGCGCAGGGGAAGAGTGGGGGAATCACCATTTTGACCCATTTCTGTTATTACTGCATTTGCATGACCTGCTTGAATGCATTTCAATCACAATCAGACACAGTATTAATCCCCGTGGAGCTTTCTTTTTCATGCAAAACAAACCCTTAAGCATGTAAATAAAAAATGGACCAACTAATCCAGGATTTATAAAAAATATATATATATACATACTTAGTTCTACATGAGCAACATTAAAATACAGTAGCGTATTTATTGTCATTATAACCTTAAAACCCCACTTAAATGTTGTATTTTTTAATATTTCAATAATAATTCAATTATGATTGCACATATGAGTTGAATAAAATATGAAACAGTTTCTAAAGGTCAAATTCAAATGTACTCATAAGTTAAATACAACCCACCGCATTTTTGACAGTAATATTGTTTCACTCACCACTAGAGGGAGCCAGCACCATTTTAGGATTAGTCTAACAGGCGAGTGCTCACCCACAGAATTATTTGATAATTCAGACCGCAAAGCCAGTTTCGCTGAGCAACATGAAATTTGGTAGACTTGTCTATCATGAGGAGACCCATAAAAAAAAAAAAATCCACACCAGGGGAGGCTGCCATTTTGCTTTGAAGCAGTGCCCTTTCATAATCGATCGACTGCTTTGAATTTTAAGTCATAATAGACAGATGGACGATGCTAAAATGTCAAGAATTAGGATTTTCGTCATACCGTGTGGGCGGAGCGTGGCAGCAAAGTTTGAGGAGTCGCCGTAAAACCCGAATAAATCAGCTCCGCAAGGTCAGACCTTAAGCAAAGGGACTATTAATCACAGACTCCTATTACGGATGCCTTGGTGACACGGACTGGTTTTACACAAATCGTTGTTGGTCTTGGACTTAAAAAAAAAAAAAAAAAAACACGAGTTACCAGGCTACTGCCATCACATCCAAAGGTCAAATCGAGTTGGGATTCATCCTTTCATGTTGCTCTGTGGCTCACTGACACTCTTTCCTGTGATTTATGGATCGCCCATTGGCCGTCGGCAGGCCATGGCCGACGGAATGGAGGATATCATAAATAATTTGCGGAAGAAAAAAAAAATCACCATGCAGCCTAAGAGGAGATTTTGACACAGCACGTGGCCGCTGCAAACACAAAATTATCTCGTGCATAAACTGAGCCCGAGGCGTCTAATCAGCAGTTGCCCACAACCCCGCTTCCAGTATTGTCAGCCCCTTGCAGCGGTGAATAGACGCTTTGTTTCTCATGAAAAGATGATAATCAAGAGTTTGATTTGTAGGCTACTTTTCAGTTCCGACTCGCGTGGATCTCTGCTGCCATCTAGTGGCTCATTGACAATAGCCTCACTTTTGCCACGCTTGTCATGCGTCCGTCATCTCTGGATGAGCTTCCAGCACGGCACCATTTGTGTTTTGCACATCTGGAGCATTTGTTCTATGTGACAGCTGTACTTATTTATAGGCGAGACTGTCATGACCGGCTTAGCGAGGGGTAACACACAAGGGCAGACGGGACGCGAGCGCCCCCCCCCCCCCCCCCCCCCCCCCCCCCC
>CAAKHF010006903.1:76359-91563 GCA_901007745.1 Hippocampus kuda
GCCGCAAAAAAAAAAAAGGGAACTACCTTTGTTGTTGTTTTTGCTCAGGATCCATGAGGAAGCGTCAGTTCCACGTATACGATGAAACTTTTTCACCACAAGCACAAAGTTCCGTTCTGCGCAGCGGAGCCGTCATGTATGGATTTCACGCTCATTTGGTGCGCAGTTGTTCTTGTATTAGAAATGTGATTTGGTGCACTTGCACAAGGGGCCAAAAAAAAAGTGTCAGAGCAGCTTGTGGATCAAAGAGTGCACCTGATAGGACTGCTGACTTGATGTTGTTTTGTACAAGAATGTGCCATTCTTTCTTTAGTTCTCCTTTATGATTTCTTGGTCAAGATGAAGGTTGAGTGCCTTTAAAAAAAAAAAAAAAATCGATACGAATCGATAATTCGATTTCTGGGCGCTGTTGATCAGCCTGATGATATGATCTCTGTTAAGTTATTGAACAAGATGTAAATTGTGTAAAGGTGAGCGCTGGTGGATGACACTTGCTTTGTTGATTCATGAAACCTTTTTGTTTTTTGTTTTTAATGTGCTCGTTCCATCCTATTTGTTACTGAGAGACAGTTGGGATTTGAAGGGAAATGTGATGTGATTTACCGCTCTGGATTTAGATTAAAGCTTCATTTTGTAGCGTATGCCTGCCACTGACTGCTGCTTCTTGTCTCATGATATCGCTCATGTTATCTGGTGTATCCAGATGGGAATGATCATTCTCAACCTCTTTTCAGCTCATTGGTGCGACACTAATATTTGTCATCCTTGGCAGAGGATGAAGAACACACGACTGAGCGCTGTTATATTGTCATTTGTGTTGAATCTGTTGCTATTAGGGTGACAGCGTTAGCATTAAGTTAGCTGGCTGAAAGGGAAAGCTGTGTGGTTGTTTTCTTGTATTTTTTTTTGTGTTATCTTTAGTTTGACAGGAAACTTTAATCTGGGAGTTGCAAAAAAAAAAAAAAACACCTTGGAAGCTTCTTTTCTTTTGAAGAATTGCTCACCACTTGCTACTAAAGCAGAGTCGGGGGTAGGAACAATGCTAGCTTCAATGCGCCACACTGACAAAAGTAGAAACCTCAAAAAGAGGCCCATGAGACATTCAAATGCATCCGTAATCCCAAACGTCATCTGATTACCACCGACCCCCACAACCCCCATGGGCCAATTACTGAGTTATGGCCCCCCCACACCTTCCTAGCGTAGGGGGAGAAGACTCACAGGAGGGATATTAGCACATGGGGGGATGCTGTTCGTGCATTTGTCCAGCCATAATCTAATAACGTCTTTTCACTACATCTAAATCGAATCACTATATTTTTTCAACAGATTAAATTGTAACATTGTCTTCACAGAGGATGAGGTCACATGCTCCTATGAGGGGAAAAAAAAGACAGAAGTCTTGTATCCGAGTGACTGTGCCATTCGCCCCCCCCTCCCCTCTCAGCGAATTCATAATTTACCACACAGCCAACGGCAGGAAGAGAAATAGAAGGCTCGAGCGGCCGCCGGAATGCCTCTTGGGTGATTTCCAAAAAAGGAGCTTTGTGTGGAGGGTTCGTTAAAAAGGCAGCAACCTTGATTGTAGTTTCCGACATCCTTTGTGCAAAATATCAACCTATGTATGTTTGGAGTAGCTAGGATGGAGTCAAGTGGGGGCATGAGTCCAGAAAGGAAATGGAGGGGGAGGCCAGAGGGGCTGTCAACAGTTCTCTCCGGAACAAAAAGTCCCCCAGTTCTCTCGAGGGGGAAATGTCTTTGCAGATTCCCGTTTACCTTCCTGCCGTCTCCACGTTTTCTTGCAGACTGGCAAAATTTGGCTTGACATTTTCTCATCATGGGAAATCTGAGCAATGTCATCTGGCACCAAAGGTGAACAGGACCCTTGTTCTCTGGTCTGAGAAATTACCTTTGCATGTCAACCCAATAAGAAAGGTTGTGGTGTTACATTGATTTGACCTGGTCAATTTGGCGCAAAATTGATGCGTGAGTACAGTCATGTATTGCGCAGACTCGGAATTGATTATTCATGCCGCAAATTAGAGTCATGTGACCTTGAAAATAGCCCCAGTAGTGGCCCCTGGATTAAGAATAAATAAATAAGACTGCACCTGAAGCTGGTTTCACTTTGCGACATGAAATTTGGTCAGCATGTCTATCATGAGGTGGCCCACATGAAAAAGCCTCCAGAACCAATTTGCTGAAAAATGGAGGAAGTCTGCCATTTTTGTTTGAAACTGGCATTTTACGGTGATTTTGGTGGCATTGAGTTTGACCAAACAAAATTTGGTCGGCGTGTCTCTCATGAGTGGACCCACCAAAAAAAAAAAAAAAATTCTCAAGAAGCCATAGCACACAGAGTTTGAATTGTTCTCTCTCGTTTCACCACAATAATACCGAAGAAAAGTGCATCTGTCTTTGTGACCGTGAGTGTCTGCAGGTTGCAGGTCTCCTTCAAGATATTTTTAGAGCTCATTAGACACATCCTGCTCGAGTCAGAGTCACGGCACAATGGTGTGTGTTTCAAAACACATGTACACATAAACGTGCACACAGATAGCAGAATTGTGCCCACTTAAGATGCCAGAAGAAAATGTGCAAGAGCATTTCAAATCAGCCCTGCGGATATTTCATCTGCTTTTCACATTTGCGGAATCAGAAGCTTCCTGCCGATGGACATGGTCTCACTCATTTTCTGCTGTTGATGAAATCCAGCATGCATTCCGGTGGAAGGGAAGCCTTTTTTTTAAAGTCACATGAATCATCTCAAGTGTTTGCTGCACTTGTTGCTAGGCAGAATTCGAGGAACTGCCATACACAGCAAAGAAAGGACGGCGAGATTCCACAGAAGGAATTTAGCACGGACTGGATTGGTACATGCGGAAATGACATGGTCAAATATTTCTCTCGAGGTCAAGCATCACGTGACAAGGTCCCATGGAGGCCGTGGAGGCTCACAGTTTTATCCCGACACGCACATGAAGCGACGCATCCATTCGGGCTAGTGCAAACTTGCAACTGGCTGACTGTGAGTGGTGTCTTTTTGGGATGATGCCCTTGGGCCTGGTGCCATTTCTCTCTCTCTCTCTCTCTCTCTCTCTGGTTGCCTCCCTCACCCGTAGCAGGCCGCCGCACTGCAGAGGAAACTTGAACTGTGCCCAGCTAACATCATTATCTCGCTAGTCGCATTCAAACCACACGTTTACACATCAAGTGCGAGTTTCAGGGACACGAGGGAGCACTTTGGTTTCCTTCTATGTGGTACATCGGCCACCGCTTCATTTCATTCGGGTACATCATTAAGAGTCTATTGATTGCAGTGTGGCTACTTAATCAAGGCACAGACGATGGGCTGTAAACAACCTCCATGAATCATATTTATTTTGCACCAATAAGAGCTCACATGTAGCTTTAAATACCCTAGACAAGTCATCAAAGGACTGTTTTCAGACCGTGTGTTACTTTTGCTTCCTCATCCTGCTGCCTTAAAAAAGGAGAACAAAGGCACCACACATGCACAACCAGAGGACATATAGGGGGAAAGTGGACTTTCTTTGCAGAGAATTTGCAGGCCCAGCACTCGCTGTTTCTTGCCCCCTAGTGTCACACACTGTCGCCTTAAAAAGTGGCCTCCTTTTATGAGCAGACACTGCCGTCTTGTGGCGCATAAAAACAGAACGTGTCCACAGATAAATAATTGAGATTCACCCATCTAGTTTGTTTGTTTGTTTATTGAACATAAAAACACATACAGTAATAAATTGACAGAAAGTAAGGTACGTAAAATAGTAAAAACGAAAGAGAAATCAGTCATCATACAACATAATTATTATGTTCAAAGCAGTAGGAAGAAGTAAAAAACTTCTGTAGTCCTACCCCAAGTTATATATTTGTATATAAATAGATCCTTTTTTTTAATATAAATCAGAAATGAAAGAATGAAGGAAGAAGTTTAGTTGCAGTCTACTGTGTACAGAGCTAAATGAATAAAACATCGAGGAATGAATCATTGAGAGCCAATATCTTCATTGGTTCATCAGGTTTCACTTTGCCCCACACGGGTTACATTTGTAAAATATAGAATCTTCCTCCTACGATTCGTTTGGGTATCTTGGAAAGGGTGACGTTACTCCGCTCCACTTGGTGGCAGCAACGCCATAAAGGCGACTAGAGCAATGCATGATGGGTAAGTGCTTTGAATAAAAGCGACGTGCGTCAGCCTCACGGTAGACGTTCAAGTTACGAACACACGTCGTGTGGGACGGCCTGCTTAAATATCCGACTTTTTCGCTAAAACCCCACATTTTTATCATTTTCATTTGAACCCCGCACGTTTTGAAATGTATATCGCGTCAATGGATATGACCAATTCTAAACACATGGATGCCGTGCGGTTAAACTTGAAGCCTGCAACCAAGCTACGGTGGACTCAACTTCGCGTGGCAGCAGAGGAGGACGAGGCCTTCGGACGCAGCGCCGCCGGTGTCAAGTCCACGGGTACCAGGAAGCGCCAGGGACGGGACCGCCGTCGAAAGTTGACCAACGGCCCTTACAAAATGGAGACGAGAGAGGAGCGACGAGTTGCGGCCTGTGCTGGGCGACTTCACCCGGGAACAATGGCGCCGGAGAACACGACGCAGTACTTGATAAAAGAGCATGAAGACAACATGGCGACGAGTAGCAAAAACCGCGAGAACGAAACTCCTCCGCCCGGTACTTCGTCTCTTCTTTACGGCGAATGCCTTTCACCCAGCAGTGTGTACACAGCGTTGGATTCTGATAATTATGACAATTGTCTTGCTTTCCAACATAAGGACTTTGAGGAAATGTTTGGCTCGTGTTGGTAGCACCCATGACGGAATGACGAAGCAGCAACTTTTCCCCGCTCGGAAAAGGTGTGAATACTGCATTTGCACCTTTTGTTGGACTGAATTGAACAAAAGCGATGCAGCCTATGTCAATTGTCGTTGTCGCACGATTCATGGGGTGTATTTTTCTCGCAGTGAGCGCCCAGTAGGGAGTGCTATTCCCCCAGAAAAAGCCTCCCGCCGCCCCGGCCCCTCTCGACGAGCGAGCGGAGCAAAAGGCACCTGAGCTGGCGGTGTGGCCACTGCTTGAAAAGTCAGGTAACCAAGCAGCGAAAGGGCAGGTATTTGTTGCACTGCTTTGTCCTTCAATGGTGCCATGCAACCCTCTGTCACTGTGAGCGTTTTCCAGGTCAGCCCTGCCTGTCTGCCCACCGGGACCGCAGGCTCTGCTGCGGGAGACCCAGGAGCCTCCTGAAAGGTGACTTTAATGCAATCAAAGACATTTTTTTTTGTCTGAGCTCGATAACGAGAGTCGCGGATCGGCTATGGATCATGTTTATTCTGTAAATGCACGTGGCGTGGAGCATTGTTAATCGTGATTTATCATGAGTGTGCAGTTTGTCCAAAATAAAAGCACATGATTTATACTGAAACTTTCTGTTCTCGTTTGATTTCAAACTTGGCGTGGAGCAGATGTTGTGCACATTTTCAGCATGACATCTTTGATACAACTGTGAAAGGACACTTTGAATCGCTCTTTCATCTGTCACTGGTTCAAATAATGAAGTCTATGCAGAAAAAGTGGTTAAGATTGCACGACTGTCTCGTTATTTTTTTGTATTTCGTATATTTGTATTTTATGTATATTTCGTTGTATTATTTTGTCATTTTATGTGAACTGTTGAAGGTGGGATGGGCGGTTCTGCAGCGGCTCCTCCTATGGTTGAGAGGAGAGAAATTTCATCTGTGCTCTATGTTGTACATAGAGCACAGATGAAATTTGTTGCACATAGAGCACAGTTGACAATAAAGTGGACTTGACTTTTGACTTAATGCCAAAATTATGGCAGCAATAGGCAGCAGACCATTAATCGGGTGAGGAACCATGTTGGTCCTCACAATTCCAGTACATCTGCATCGGTCATGTAAACAGGCAAAAATAAACAAGGAGTTTAAAAAAATCGTCTTGTTCAAGGTTGATGAACAATTTAGAAAAGGCACATTGGGAATAATGAAACGGCTATATAATTTCGCAAGCAGTCATTCACCTACAAAATAAAATGAACTGTGACATACTAGCATGAAGCGATAGCTGCAAAATTTAGGGGAATTGATAAAGTGGTGTATAAATTACAAAAATACCCAAACTATTGCACAGTTAGCTTTTGCTTCTGTAGTTTAAAACCTGAGTAAAGGGGGTACTTCCACATCTCACATGAAGGCATTTGCATCAGGCCCCTGTAGTACACCAAAATACCGCATGATGGCAGTAACGTCTCGCAAAAGAGCAGCCACCTCTGGCAGGTTCTAACGCTGACGGCCAGCAATTTAAATCTGAAGCTTCACACGCATGCATCCAATGCAATCCATTTAGACACTTTGATGGGACCATCAGTGCAGGATTAATGCACATTCCTGCAAAGCTGCCACACCATCCATAAATTTGGGATTGGTCCTGGTCCAAGTGCTTCGTTTGTTGTGTTACTATCGTTTACTCTCGCCATGCATAGATCAATTAGTTGAATGGTTACCATGGCAGCCACCCCTCGACTAATTCCAGCGCCGAGAACTGCAATGCATCTCACGTCCTTGACACAGTTAAAGAAATACCACTTCCTATTGTCACAAACCTCCCCGTCCATGTTTCTGCAGAGGCCAAAATAGAGGGGGATGAGGACGGAAATAGATGTGGCACAAGCGTCCCTCGGACCCTTCTTGACTAATGAGCCAGGACGACAGGAAGGGTCAACTCCCTCAGAGGTAACAGCCCCTTCTTCTCCTTGTCCCATTTTTTTTTTCAGAATAAGCGTTCTCAGAACACAGGAGTACAGTACAAATCATCATTAGCGATGATGCATACTATTATGCAGATATACTATCAAGCACAATTGTTTGTGTAGCGATAAAAGTATTGCATTTAGCAAAACTACTACGTGTCAAGAAAAATGTCAACCCGTATGAGCAATTGAGATTGAATATGTAAAATAAAAATGGTGAAAAGCAGCACCATTAGTCAGTAGTATTGTATGTCACAATCCATGCTTTTCATGAGCTATTTCTAAAATTTTGCCTCTTTCATCCAATCAGATGAGTCAACCAAAGCGGCCGATCATTACAGATAAATTTGTGGGTCCGCTAACAAGCAATTCTGTGTTCTTCTGCGTTTCTGCACAGCAGCGCAGGCAGCTGTGTCATTGTCAGATGCCGTCGAGGGCGGCGGCGAGTAAACAGCAGCTGGCCGTTACCTGAGCGCTGATCCCGCGGCAGGAAAAAGTCGGCAGCCATCTTTGACGCGCCTACGCTGTGTGGCTCAGGTGCGTACGCGGGGGTAGTGGGTGTGCGCGTTACGTTACCCCTGTAAAACCCTCTGACCTTTGATCTCGACCTTGTACCCTCTAGGCCTCTAATTAGGCGGAGATGCCATCTGAGGCCACTTTTGATTTAAACCCCGCCCCACACCCCCCAAAAAAAACACACATATCTACCTGACTAGTCACATTGCATCAACACAGGATGGCAACAATGCCGTCGTTTGGGCTAAAAATGGACCAGGGTCCAAAAAACTCCATCTTTCTGTCTGTATTACACTGCTCCCTGGTGGCCAAGGCGCACACCCATGGAGCAGCAGAATATCCATTGAATTAAATCAAGAGGATAGACTGCACGGATAAAATGATTACATAATAGTGAAAACAAACAGCAAACACATCCATCCACAAAAAAAAATAAAATTGACATTGAGACATTTTTTTATCTTTTTTATTTATATATTATTATTTTTATTATTATTATTATTATTATTATTATTATTATTATATATTTTTTGGCAAAAAAAACAAACCAATCTAACCAAAACTTGACCATAGATATGCTAGTGTTGTTTTGAAGTGCATGATGATTCATAGCTGGAATATTTCACATTCTAAGTGGCTCTTTGAATACGCCAAGCAGCAGTTAATGACACCCTGTCATGGTTTGATTCAACACCTCCAGGCCAGCGATTCCATTTTGCTTCCATGTAATGAAAATGAACAAATTGTTTGTTTTTTTTTAACTGAAACCCCACCCGAAAGCTTCAGGACCCCTTTGCTGTCACCCATAATGTGATTTCCCCTTTTCCATGAACAGGCATTTGGCCCCAAAAGCTCTGAAGCAATCTCCTCATTAAAAAAAAAAAAAGTCCCAGCAACGAGTGACCAAGTTGTGATAAAGACGCCGTGGCAAAACGGAGGTGTAATAATCTCAAGTCGATGCGGGGCTGCGAGTTTTTGGCAGCGGCTAAATAAGATTGAAGCAGATCGATACGGCGCAGAGCGCCAAGGACAATACGAGCACGAACCCCCGTCACCACCAATCCAACACCTGCCACCAGACACGAGGCCTGTCAACTATTTGTCACCCGGCGTGCTACAAGTCACACGCTGTCCTGCCACTTGTATTCCGTTGCATGCATGCCAATGTGAGCTCAGCATGTCCACTTCTCCCAAGACGCTTTCATAAAATTTCAGTCACGTACCAAATCACAACAGAAATTTCTGAGTTAGCTCACAATTTTTCATCGGCCCACTGATGTTGTTAGCATGTTAGAAAGTACTTGTTTCCATTAGTTGAAAGACACCCCATTTTTCTTGACTTAATTTGGCCTTGGCTTCTGGCCGAAACCTGTTTACTCTATTTTTATTTTTATTTCTCTAAATTCCTCACGACTGATTTCTATGAGACTAACATGTATTTCTTCCCCAAAATTTCCAATAAATATGGACAAGAATCAACACAAATAGAAATCCATATTAGCTTGGGTCACTGCCCCACATTGCAATTCCACTTTAGACCACTAGAGGGTAATAACAGTTTTTTTTCAGCGCCATTTTGTACCTTTCAATTTCTGAGACATTCGTGTGGATTTTTTTTAAAATAGAAGATTATATTCTAAACTATGGACGACACTCAGATGCAGTACAAAGGCGGTGCAATCGATTATTCCATCGCTGCCTCACTGGGCCCCAGAAGCGAGAGAGAACTGAGAAAAAAAAGAGAATTGATTTTTGCTAAATTCTCAGCGGTGAAGCATGACTCACTGTCTCGCCGCCTGGAGATAGAAAAAAAAAATGGCAAAGTGACAGCACAGAAAAAAAACAAAAAACACAATTGTCATCATGCTCTTTGCGGGAAAAAAGATGGGCCTTTGGCATCGCACAGAGGCCCGTCCATCTTACTCGTCCAGTTTTCAGGAGTGTTTTTTAAAAACATTTTTTATAGAGCCACGGGGAACATGGCCGTGGGAGGCTGGCTGAGGCCGAGGGAATGAGCTGTCTGAGGGAGGCAGGTTGACGCGGTGTGGGCGGGCGATGACACAGATGGGAGAGGAGGGCATCTGAGGGACGGCGAAACAACGTGGCGGCGCGGCGCAAAGACAGCGAGTGGCCGAGAGCACTCTGACAATAGCAATTGTGCCACAGGGAAACAGGGGAAGTATCAGCCAAAAATCACAGTCAAAAGTTGTTAGGGTGTTTTTGTTTCGTGACGTTAGCTTGGGCTGTGCCCTGACCTGCAAGACTACTTTCTGCCACACGGTGGCAACAGTGAGCAACAAATAACGTTGCGTCGACTCGGAAATGTTTTTATTTTTTGGCAACATTTTTATTAAGTGAACGTTAAAAATAGACAGGGTAACTTATTAATCTATTTTATGTTAAAACGTTACTCTCCTGTCTTTTGTTTTTTTTTTATTTATTTTTTCTACAATAATTAAGGTTAAATATGATTCCATAACAATTCAGTTGTTTTTTGCGATGCAAAAAAAATCTCAGTATTTGGAGGAAAAAAAATTCAGTTAATCAAAAACAAGGTTCTCACATCATTTTTTGAAAAAAATGTTCACCCCATCATAAAAATATTTCTAAAAACATCCACCTGAAGTGCAAATTCAAAACGCCGCTGTACTTCAATACAGTATTTTTTCCCCTGGTAATACATCGGCTATGCCAACAAAATGACTTCGGCATGATGCTGTGAGGCGAACGAAATTTATTTTTCCTCCTGTATTCGCTTTCAGCTGTGTATTGGAACTCCGCGAAACCCCATTCAAAAACCGGTCATCCCACTTGTGCTGCGGAATGCTCTGCGGTTTGCTCATCACTGCAGCATTCGCTCGTTTTCTCTCTCCCCGGTGCGTCTCCCCTGACAACCGTATCTGCTATTCATGATTATGTAAATGATATGCCCCCACCCGTGCCAAAGTGACACTCACAAACAAGCAAGTCCTTCTCAAGCGTTCGCCGTATTTGTTTCTCCAAAGTGCCGCCGTGATTTGAGGCGCCGGCATATAATTGAATGTCACGGCTCATTAATTTCCCCATATTGGCACAAAAGGTCATTAAACAAGTGATCATTTGTGTGTTCAGCCTCTCAAAATCACAAACTTCCATGAACAAACACTTGGCTTACTTTGTTTCTTTTTTTTTCGTGAAAAATAAAATAAATACAGCAACTGGTCGGAAGTACGGTATATGGAATCGGAAATTAATCGTAAATTCCGAAAGTCACTGTGCACTTTCCTAATCATATATATCTTTTTTAAATTGTCATTCAAATGTATCGTACCTTCTGTATTCTATGTTGAAACATGCTTTGAATTTAAATATAAATGGACGATGACTTTCGCCATCATATTATTACAGTTTTAATATTCTCAAAATGTTTTGGTCAAATAATAATCCATCCAAATGAAACAATCAAAACAAGTTACTCATTGTAACCTATTCATTTGAAATTGCGAGACGCTGAACGTTTCGATGCAAACCTACTTCAAAGTGAAATACAACTGAACTGTTATTCCGGTGCATACCTCTAGAGGGCGAGCCCCCACATTCGTGCTCATACTGCTCTTTGAGAATCACCGATTGTATATATTACGCTCAATATTACCTTTTTTTTTTTTTTTTTACATATCACATAATTAGCCTGTCACACCAGGATGTATTGTATCGTCTATTACATTCCACAATTTCCCGAAGCCAAAATGCGGCACATTGCCACGGCGTGTGAGTCATATGCGTATTGTGTTTGCGTGGCGTTGCCTGGTAGCGCTCTCTCTGCGGGGATGCGTGTGCACGTGTGTGTGTGTGTGTGTGTGTGTGTGTGTGTGTGTGTGTTTATGCACGTGTATATGTTAGGGATTAATGAGAATGGGAGGCTGTCTATTTACCCCGCATGACAAAATCATTTTGTCGACTGTGTGGAAAATCAATCGCTCTCGCTTTTTCTCGGCATCGGCGCCCACCTCACGGCGGCACTCCGAATCCACGCCCGCTCGTCGCAGCCGCATCATGAAAAGGTGCGCGTGTTGTCTTTGCAAATAGCGTAACGGAAACAATCACGCCAGCGATGGCGTCGGGCAGCGCGAGGGAGCGAAGAGCTTTCTTGGTTCTGTCTCAGCCTTCCGGTCCCAACATGAGGACCTGTCTCTTCTCGTTTGGGAGTGTGCGGTGAAATGCCCTGCGGAGGAGTGTGTGTGATGAGCTTGTGTGTGTGTCCAAGCGCTGGGGGGTAGGTAGGGGGTTGGATTTTTAATAAGGGTGCTCAAATGTTGTGATTTGGAGTCGGAGGAAAGATTGACTGTGATTGTATTCAGCACGGTAAACACACTAAGCACACACTGGGGTTATTTTTAGCACCCCCCACCCCCCTCATACAAATCCCACCACCACCATCCAGGAAAAGATTCATTGTCAGTATTTTTTTTTCTTTTATTACCTCGTGACAACACGGCAGCTAGGAGGAGGGGGGGAAAAATGCTTCCTTCATCCTCACGTTTGCACCTGCTGTTGCTCCCTGTGATTGGCCTCGCTGATCACTTATTTGGAACTTAAAGATGACTTCCTGGCCGCACAGTAAATGAGGCAATCGCTATTTCGGTTGGACTCGCCACTCGTTTCATGTAACGGGGGTATATGGATTTGAGAGGGAACCGCAGCCGATGAAAGGAAATATCTTTGCGGCGAAAGTAGGATTCATGTCTTTGGTATGTCCACCTTGTTTGTTGTAAATCGGTTACTCTCATCTCAAACAGCACCAAAAAAAAAAAAAAATAATAATAATAATAATAATAAAGTCATTTTAATCAGAATATGAGTCTTACTACTTACTTTTTTCTTCCACAGGAGCACGTCGTAGCTGAACTAAAGAAGTCACAGCTCGGTAAGTGTTGATTCTGAATTCCATTGGTTAGTTCACGCTCGGGAAGTTTGTGTTCTGCTGCCCCCTATCAGCTCGGAGGACCAAATAGGAACCTCCAGTTCTAAAGTCATTGTCAAAATATGTCAAATGTACCGTGCCATGTCGCCAACCTACCAGTTACATCAATGGCACATCATCCTGTTGTTAACAAGCTAATTTTACTGCAGATATCCGCACGCACACATGTAGCGGTATGTCCTTCCTTAGGGAGTCAGTGCTAAGTTTGGGTGCCGCTAAGTCTCCCCGCGAAACCCAACGCCGCTCATTGTCCCCGGGGGGAAGCTAACGCCTCGCTTGTGACATTTGGAGAACTATGGCGCGGCCGAGGCTGATTTAGCTATTGGGGGATGTCGTTCTGCCTGGCGTGTGCGTAAATTGAAAGTTCGCCGCTAGTCACGGAGGCAAAACAGCGGTCGGGAGCGTGAGGTGTTTGACACCTGGGGGGGGTTGGCAAAGGTGAGAACTTCACACTTCCTGTTTCGGGGCAGGTTGGCTTCAAGCAAGGGTGACATTCGACTAAAATGACCAATGATCAGCCGCTTCGTGTCTGTGGGGGTGGGAATAAGATGCTTGAAAGTCAGAATGCGAAAGGTCGTCCAAAGGTTATGTGAGTGTTAAACTTGTCGACCTCTGCAAGGCATTTACTGTATGCGAGCATTAAAAATGACATCTTGGCTACCTGACGCAAATGAGCAATTAGCCCGAGAGACACGAGGGGACTGCATTGTTTGTTTTGACGCTCACTGCTTGCTTTGACCGTCTTTCAAAATGTCTTCTGATGCACAAAATGTTTTCCGATACACGTCTGACGATGCCTATTTTTGAACTGGGGTGTGGTATTTTGTCATTCAGAAAATGGCGGGACCCCCGCAGTGGTCTGACACTCCCCTCCGAAAAACCGAGGCGGAGCTGTGCCTCGCTTGTCATGAAACCCTGTGCCCAACAAGCCATCCTTTGAGGCTTTTAGTCATCTAATTAATTGCTTCGCTGATGACAGAAAACAATTCCAGCGTGTAATCACCAATCAATTACTGTTTACTACAAAGTCGGAAGGAGGCGCACAAATATCGCTCCTTAAATTACACTTTGCAACATCGGGGGCGCGCGCGGCCCGTCAATCAATCCCTAGCCGGCCGGCCGCGGTCCTGCTGCGGTTGCCATGGAAACAGTCCACTTATTCCCACGATTAATCCCGGCAATTACTTGTGTCGCAGCGCGGCCGCTTTCACTCGCTTTTGCCAACTTTGGGCAGCACAGAAATTATGTCATCAACGTGACACCTCGCTATTTAGTTTTCATTATAGCGCAAGACAGTTAAAAAAAAAAATAGACCAGCCAGTATCGACAGGATGTGTCAAAAAAATAGAAAATGCCACACACCACCGACTGTTTATCGAGAGTCATGTTTGTCAAGTGTTTCACATCCTTCACCACGCATGCTTATGAATTCCCCCCGAATGCCCTTGGGAGAGGTCACGACTCCTCTCCCCATAGTTGAAAGATCATCACCTTCTTATTGTCAAAAAAAAACCCCCACGCACAATGGACCTTGCTCTCAAGCAGCGACGCATGCTGCATTAGAGCGCAGCCTTCACAAAGGTCTATTGAAAAGGCACCACATAATCGAGTGACGACAGCAGCGCAGGAAAAAAAAAAGAGAAAAGAAGCTCACTTTATTTGCCAAGGTAGCTGCGTTCTTTTCATCAAGCTGGAGACGCGGCGTGCCCTCCGGAGAGCGAGAAATAATGCGCTGCTCTGTCTTTATTAGGAAGATGGCTTTCATTCACTCGCTGAATGCCCGCCGTGATTGCTGCTTGAATAAGTGCAACAGGCTTGATTTACAAGGCTCGCATTTGGCCCTTACAAAAAAACGACTGTGTGCGCATCAGGCCGTGGGGAACACGAATGAGGCTGCTCTCTGGGCTCTGTTTGAAGCGTTGCTTGATGCTGCATGGCGGCGGCCGTACTTGCTCGGACGAGTAACGTCACGAGCCGATCGCTACGGCGATGGACAGGGCAAAAAAAAAAAAAAAAATAGCAGACCCCCTTGTGGTTTTGCTGGGAATGGCTTCTTGTGACTTTTTTGTGGGTCTACTTATGATCGACGTGTCTACCAAATATCGCGTTGAAACTGGCTTCTTTAGATTTCTTTTGTAGGTCTACTTATGATCGACGTGCCTACCAAATTTCACGCTGAAACTGGCTTCTTGAGACTTTTTTGTGGGTCTACTTGCGATCGACGTGCCTCCCAAATTTCATGCTGGAACTGGCTTCTTCAGACTTTTTTTCTGGGTCTCCTTATGACCGACGACGTGCCCACCAAATGTCAGGCTGAAACCGTCTTCAGGTTCTTAATTGTGAAAACATTGTGCAGCATCGGTGCAGCCCTATAATAGTAAAGTGGAATATTCTGTACGTGCGACAGATTAGCCAGCGGAGTGTATCGCGGCACAAAGGCTCTCGAGGAAGTCGTGACCATGACGACGCCGACATTTGCGGTCATTTGCTCTATTTTACGCCCGTCATGGGGATTGCTCCACTTCTTATTCTTAGCCTCCGCTCTTGATGCCAGAACCTCACGCCACGCTCGGTTTATCCGTCAGGTCCGTCCTCACATCCTCCATCCTTAAACCTCAAAGGGCGGATGCGAATGTCAGAATCATCGGGCAGCAACATCGTACCCACGTCAACCGCTTCCATTTTTTAATTTTTTTTTATTTCCCAAATGCGCCCGGATGTGGTCACCACATGATGTATACTGTGGAGGTCTGTGATGTGACATCATGCTAGGAAAGGCCCCGCCGTCTATTGATTTCTGCCGTCGAGTTCCCTTTGTAGCCCAGCGGCATCACGGTGACGTAAAAGACGCCCCGTCGCGCGCAGATTACCAACCCCCGAAATAGATCAACCTCGCTCATCTACTGTTTTATTTTCCTGT
>CAAKHF010006904.1:0-17439 GCA_901007745.1 Hippocampus kuda
GTGTGTGTGTGTGTGTGTGTGTGTGTGTGTGTGTGTGTGTGTGTGTGTGTGTGTGTGTGTGCGTGCAGGGGTATTGTTGGCCCACTTACCCACTTACGAAAGGTCTCTGTTGCCGTAAGGCCTTTTGGTGGTGGCTCCTTGAGGACCACTGGACGTGGATTCGCAACCCGATCACTCCATTACGCACCGTTGCACTTTCAGTACGTGCACTTATCAGCCAGGAGCAAAATGAATCCCTCCGGAGTAATTTATTTATTTTTTTACAAACTAACTGGCCTTTTGCATCCATTTTTAATATTATGATGATAATCATTGTCCCATGCTAGTGCCAGCACTTATGCTTTAAAAGCATCATTAGAACACTTCTGTGTACGGTATTCTGAACAGCTGGGCCTACTATGCTACTGTATCTTAATGTTGGTCATGATGGCAGTGCTTGGAGAGACAAAATCTTTTTTTGGAGGGGCTAGTTGTTGTAAAAACTTGAGAATCAGATTTCCCACACGCCCCCAAAATGTAACAAAATAATACCAGTCACTTGATTAGGTACATTTAATTAGAACAAAATGTTAGGTACCATTTTTATTACCTTATCTTTAATCGCCGTTTCATGTACAGTACATTTCTCACGTATTGCTGAATTATCTGTAGTATTTTCAATCAGATTCATTTTGACCTGATGTGCAGTTTTTTTTTTTTTTTTTTATTATTTAGCTGGCTCTATATGTCTGCCTCTCCACTCAGCTTTCTCTCATGGCTACCTGCTGACTGAGTGCAGCTCATCTCTTTTGTTGCCATGTCACTCATCGTTCTCGTGGGAGTACTTTGAGCCAATTGGGGCCTTTGGCTGCATGTGACAGGAAAAAAAAAAAGAGATGACGATATCGAATGACCTAGAAGTGCTGAAAGGACAGGAGCAGTAGAGACTGTCCACTTATGAAGCCTCATCTGTGTTTTGTTTGGTTATTTGCACTTATTGTTCATTTTATTGGACAATGGACTCGAATGCAAAAACATCCCTCTTGATGGTGTCTTTCTAAAGGCAGACCTTTGGATATGGAGCTTGTATCGGATCGCGGTATTTTTACTTGAATGTAATACGAATCTGGAGGGGAACATCATTGATGGCTGACAAGTTTTTTTTTAATTTCTTATGAACACAGTTCGAACACAAACTGCTTATAAAATACACCCAATAAAAAAAAAGACCATGTGTCATCCATCAAAGTCCTGTTTGACTTTGTTCAATTTATTTACTCATCTATGTGAAAGTAGGGGAGGGGGGCGGTCAATTCTTGTTGGAAGACAGATAAAAAATTCCTCTGTGAGTTAAAAACAAAATATATCGATTTAAATATACATAACTCAATAAATTCAACCATCTGGAGCAGTGAGAATAAACGCTTTCAGAAAGGGGGCCTCGAATGTACAAGTGAAACATTGGAGGAAATGCATTGAAGGCAACTGCTTGTTAGCAAAGTTTGCGCAAAAATAGTCTCGGTCATTCCCCATGACGTCATGGATGGGGCATGAGGCAAGTAGGGAGTGCATATGTACCGATGGTAAATATTTAGAATGGCATCATACATATTGCAGGGACTGGGTTCAAGTTTAGTGAAAGTAAAGAGACTGGGGCTGGTTAGTATCTAAGTAGTGGTTCGCAAAATAAGAACAGTTGTTCCATGAAAATGGTTAGTTTTGTTTTCATAATAATTTTGTTTGTAACTAATGATCACAATATTTAAAACGGTGGAGACCAATCAGTATCTGTATACATCTGTTAAAGGTTTGACAATATTTACAAGCCAGATTTTTCAAACTTTTAAAGGGTGCATTGTTTTGCGTTAAAATGGAACAAGTCTGCCCTCGGCTGGTCAGCAAGAGCAACTACATGGTGAAAGCAGGAAAAGGGGGCGTGGGTTGAGGTGGGATGGGATCCACATTCAATTTTTTCCAATTACGATGTCACAAAAAAAAAAATGCAACGGTCATCATAATAAATTCTAATCACTTTTTAAAAAATACAAAATTGCCGAGCTGGACCATATGAATGAACTGCAACACATGTGTAAGTGTGACCATTCACAGAACAACATGAAAGAAATGGCTTCGATGTACATATGAATATCAACTGTGGATGCATTGGGCCCTGGGGTGCTGTTAGAAAAAGGGAAACCAATAAAACCGGGGAGTAAAGATCTTCACTTGCTAGCTTCTGGAGGAAAAACTCCGAAGAGTGTTGACAATCCTGTCACTTTGAGGTCTCCATTGTTCATCTTTATTTGAGTCTCCCAACCTGAGTGTCTTCCACTTGCATTTGGAGCAGTCCAACGGTCCCTGTTTGCCTTTACATCCTTTTACGTTTAAAAGAGGAGACAATCAGCTGTAGGCGGGTATTTGTGTTCTGTTCATTTCCCCCAAACAGTGATGGCTGACACCCTATCACATTATTGTTATTAATATTACCCTGCATGGCAGAGACGACGTTTACTTCCCAGGCTTTGGTTTTGGATTTGTCAAAGCGACACGGACGTGCATCTCCATGCAACTGCAAATGCACGAGTGCGTGTTCTCAAGTGTGTGTGTGTGTGTGTGTGTGTGTGTGTGTGTGTGTGTGCATTGTTCTTGCAGTCCTGCATCCTGAGAGACCCACTTAAAAGGAAAATAACTAAGAGTGAGCATTCCCAGCCAACATCGAGTTGACTTGTATACTGTCACCACACAAACAGCCACTGTTGCTCCACCACACTCAGATAAAAAATAAATAACACAACAGCAGTGACAAACGGGATCTCTGGCCTGATGCAGCACCTGCAAAAAATAACAATTAAACAAATTAGTGTATTACTGTAAACTATAATCATCCAAACTATATGAAAAAAATCATAAATGTTTCACTTTCTTCAACCTATGCATCAGTGTCACATTTTGAATTAAACTTCCCACAATATTCAAAATGATTGCGATACACTGATAAACAGTATCAGTACTACTGTATATTCCGCACTATAAGGCGCTTCGGAGTATAAAGCGCACCATCAATTAATGGCCTATTTTAAAATTGTTTTCATATTCAGTATAGGGGGCATCGCATTATAAGGCGCATAGAATAGAAGCTATAACAGTAGCTGCTGTTGCATTGTGAATCCACTTGATGGAGCTACGCTGAAAAAGATACACTACAATGCAGCTTTATTTATGGAGCGCTTTCACAACCGCTGCGGCTGTAACAAACCCTTTACAAAACATTTCAAATACTACGACCGAGAAATCTGAATGTTGATCCATATATAAGGCGCATCGAATTATAAGGCGAGAAAATTGATTGATTGCTTTTAGGTGCACCTTATAATGTGGAAAATATGGTACATATTATTATTGTATTCATGATAATTATCAGCATTATTTTTATTAATAGTATGGTTAAGTTAATTATTATGAGACATGGCGATCGTGACAACATGACGTGACGTGTTGGCATATTTGCAAGTAAAATAATAGACCACAACGGTGACTTCAAAGCTAATACTGTACCAGAGCACAACTTATATAAAAATGGAGAAAGAGGGGAAGGAGAGCCAGAGGGAAAATATGAAATGCGGGTGACAGGAAGCGGAACAGGGTTGAAATTTTTATCGTTAGATCTTCTTTTTGTTCACATTATGTGGGAAAAAAAACTATATTTTTGCCTTTGCAAAGATAATCTTGCACAGCTCACACTGACACTCATTTAATGTTTCACATTGTGGCTGTCATTTTTTCCATCTTTTACACTCTCATCTTGAACCCACCTTAATTCTGAAGGCCAAAAACCAGGAAGTGGAACTTAATCACGTGTTAGTGACAATTGAGACTGTTCTGCTCTACAATGTGGCATGTTTCATACTATTCACAATACACAGGCAATATTTATCCACCCGAAAATACCCTCAACCCCCCTAACTCACCTCTGCTTCGGGACACGCCAAAGACCTCAAGGCCAAAGGATAAAGGCAAGAGAAAAGAACAAGAATAGAAACAAAAACTGCAAAGAAAGAAAGCAAAAAGACAGAAAGAGAGAAGGTGAGAGAATTAAAGGAACATGCAGCATGTTAGTCACATCAGGAACACACACAGAGGAATAAGGTGCGGGAAGTCACCAATATTTCATGAGCCAGAAACGTTTTGATGACATTTCATACACAAGGGGGAGTGCAAGTCTACCTTTTCCTCGAGGTCTTTAATCTGCCTCCTTTGGATCTCTGTCTTGTCCTCAAGATCTCGAATTCTCTTCAAAAACAAAGAAAAAGAAAAAGAAAAAAACAATACAGCTTCATTTGGTTCACGGTCAACAAAAACTAAAAGCTCCAAAAAATAGTTCAAACTAAAATTAAAAAAAATATATATATATATTTCATTCACCAAATAAAATAAAAGCACACACACAAAAAAGAAAACTAACTGGAACTACATTTTAGCATTTATATTCGAACTAAAACCAACAAGATCTTTATGGATTAATTTCATCCAAGAGTTTCATTTTAATTGTATTTATTTTAATTTTACTTTTCGCCCATACAGAAGAAAGAACAGTGCTTTGGGAATTGGAGCTTTTGGCTTTTTTTTTTTTTCCCCTAAATCTTGCACTCAACAAACACATCATATGTGTAAGAAAAAACTAAAACTAATACTAAATCTAAAAAAAAAAAAATCTAAATAAAACAAAGTGTTCTTGGGAGAAAAAAATGAACCCACTCTAAAACTAACCATGGAAAAAAAAAAAAAAGTGAAACTAAATTAAAACAAACTATCATGAAAAATCCCGCACTGTTATAATCTCGATTTGGCGATCACGCACACACGGACATACCTGGTGCGCCTGGTGCAACAGCTCCATCCTTTCCTGCAGGATCTGACAGTCATACTCTCGACTCTTCCTCAGCATCTGTCTTCTCAGCTTCTCCACCGCCGTTCGCAGCTCATCCCGCTGAAGCTCGTCCAGGGGCTCGCCGTATTTGATCACCTACAAGATGTTTATGAGTGATGGTTTGCATTGGGGCGTCATACCATTTTTGTTATGTCATGTTGTGTTCAGCTCAAATTACCTTGTCCTGCTGCAAAGCGTTGTATAACGTTGCCTCCAACTCCTGGATTTGCTGTTTAAAAAGGAAAAAAATGAGCCGGTAGCAAGAGACAAGGGACAGTATGTGGTTTTCTTGTGAGTAATTACAAAGAGTGATTTGATTCCGTATTGTGACTTACGCAAAGGCATAGCCAGGATAATTGCAAATGGAGTGTTTTTTTTTTTTTTTTTTCCAGAAGCCTTGACACTGAAAGCCATTTGCATAATAAATTTAGGGGCGCATTCCAATTCTAACTGACGATCAAGGACTCTGAACCTGATGTGTAAAAACAATATGTGATGTGCAGTAAAATGGCTTGATCGATTTAAGTGGCTAAAACTCATTGACTGCCACAGGGCCAACAGGCCACAGGTAATGTCGAACCCTGCTCACATAGAACATCTGCTTACCATGTAGGCCTGGTCCAGGGCTTGTTTTCTATAGTCCAGCTCCTCCTCCAGATATCCTTTCTGTTTACAGAACATCTCCTGTCGAGGGTTAGATAAGATAAGGTAAGATAAGATAATCCTTTATTTGTCCCACACTGGGGAAATTTACATTTAGGATCAAACGTTAATGATCGCATTTGAATATCTCGCCTGTGTGGGATAGGCTCCAGCTAGCACTCACCATCTCTATCTCCAAGTCCATCATTTTCTGGTGCAGGGCTGCCTCAGTTCCCTCAATCTGCTGTATCCACTAGAGGGCAGAAAAGAACAAGCTTCAGCAAGTGATAAACAGCCAAGTAGAAAACGAATTCAGCTTGTCAACAAACTGTTACCTTTTCTGCTAACGACAAAACGGTGCTAGCCTGAATAATGGCCACTTGTTCCTCATTCCTTAAGTTCTGAAATCAAAAAAGGAAATGGCGTGAATGAGCATTTGCATCCTTTTCATTCAAATAAGTCACGATGCACGTGTGACGTCAATTACCCCGTTGTCTCCGAGGATATCTAAAAGTTTGATCAAATCTGGTATGCACACATCCTGTGGAAACAACGCATGGGATCCGATTAAGACTGGAGCATTTAAACCCGTTACATAAGTTTCACAATCCAACTCGAACGGCGTTCCATACCGTACCTTGACCCCCTCCTTCATACAGTAGATCTGCAGTGCACTGACTCCCTCTGAGAAGGGATGCATCCTCAGGTGGTTGAAAGGAGGCGACCTCCTCTCTCGCTCCTGCCGCAGCAAACGCGCATCGTCGTTAACCGCGCATCTGCTTACAATTATGCAACATAAACAAGCTATAAATCTCGGAATCCACACAACCGATAATTGAACCAACAGGGAATACGAGTTGAGATTGCAACTCGAGTAGGTTTGTACGTGAAATAGAAATATGACATGGAAATGAATGAGAATGACTGCAAAGTGCAGTTTAGCATTTCAAAGTGAGGCTTCAATGATCAGATTGCCAGTTTCTGTTTCTGATCAGCTTTTAATCAGCCTGCTCACATTTTCGCATGTTCTTGCGCGACAAAACAAATTATTTCTCATCAAGTGCGAACATTCTTTGAGAGTAAGTGAGGCGCACCTCTAATTCCAGGATCCTGAACTCTAACAGTTCATTCTGGTCTCTGGAGTCTTGGAGTTCCTCCTGGGCCCGACTGCACTCCATCTCCACTTTGTCTACCTGGACACCAAACGGTTTAAAAGGGAAAATGTTAGCTGAAGAAGCTCTTTGCAATGATGCGTTATTCATGTCCAACCTTCTCTAAAAGTTCATGATTTCTTCGTAAGAACAGTTGCTTCTCCTCCACCCATTTGGAGTCCTGATGTAGAAGAGAC
The DNA here is from genome assembly GCA_901007745.1 of Hippocampus kuda. NCBI lineage: Eukaryota > Metazoa > Chordata > Actinopteri > Syngnathiformes > Syngnathidae > Hippocampus > Hippocampus kuda. Next base: position 6,897 of record CAAKHF010006904.1, read on the forward strand.
TTGACGTCAAACAATTTGAAAAATAAGATTCGGGCACTTTGATCTGCAGCATAAAGTCAAGTTTGAAGAAAATTGGTCTGTGTCACTTTTTAGTAGTTGCTAATCAATTTTAACACACATTCATATCAACCGATTAAAATGATGGAGAACATTAGTCGTACATATTCTGATGTTAACAGGGAACATTTTTTGTTTGTTCCACTTATTTTTCCCATGCAGACAGCACAGAGATATGTAATATCATTCTAAGAATCAAATTACAATTATTTTAGTTCCATGTCACTGCACTCACATGTACAAGACAAGTAAGTAAGACAAGTCCAAGGTAAATTCCATTTAAAAACGCTCATTGTCTTGTGTGTGTGTGTGTGTCATACCTGACCCTTCATCGTCAGCTCCCTCTCTAAATCTTCGATTTTGGCCTTGTACCTGAGTATGTCTGCTTGGAGCTGCTCCTGAGCCTGAAATATAAAAAAGTGACCCATTACACTGAGTGACAGTGATCACTCAAGTAAACAGCTAAAGAATCGTATAGCTGGTGATGCTTTTTCATTTTGTGATGGAGTAAAATTGCTCTCACTGCTGGGCTAAAAGCCTGTGACTGAATTTTTACCAAGGTACACTCGCGCAGCGCAAGCTAGCATCCGCTTACACTCAACAGTAAGTGACAAACGGAGCACAACAATCGTGTGCAACCAGCATAAAATGTTTGAAGGTAAAATTCAACCTTTACAAATATTTCTTAACTTTTATTTCATTTATATACCATAATTTGTTCTCTAAATTGTACTCTACTTAGTGGATTGCTGGCCTTTCCTGCTTCATTCACTTGATCGGCCCGATCATATTCCAGTCCGCCACAACACTCGCTGCAAGGTGTTTTTTGGCCACCAAAAACTTCAATCTCTTGGACAATCAACTTTAACTCATTCAGTACCAGCCAATTCTAGACCAAGTCTGAAAAGAAGTTTAAAAACGTCTTTGGGAGTGAATGAGTTAAAGGACAACCCCTTCCCCATACATACAAAACAGTGATTACAGTGACGGACGTACATCAGCCAGTGCTTAGTCCATCATTTCTTTTAAGTTTTCCGTCCTTCATCATTTGTCAGCAAAGACGAACCTTCCGACACTCATCCATCCATGACGCAAACCGCTTATCCTTATGAGCGTCGCGGGTCCGCTATCGACCTATCCCAGCTGTTTTCGGGCAGCAGGCGTGGTGCACCCTGAACTGGTGGCCAGCCAATCGCAGGGCACACATAAATGAAACCGGAGTATTCGGAGAAAAACCCCAATACAGCACCGTGACTATTGTGTTTGAAGTCATTTGTATAAACCACTGACGGGACCAAACAGCACTGACCACTGTAGTCAGGAGATGAAGTGAAGCACCTCTTCACCTAAAATGCATTTGAGCTCAAATCTCGCTATCATGTGCTAGTGCTTGTGGCTACCGCTGCATACTTCTTTAACTAAAAACATACGCATTGTTACGTGGTGAAAAACAGTGCAGTCATCATGAAGGCCAGCCATCCACACCCATGAGTCCATGTATGAGTCTGTGACAGAGCACTGGATAGCGGAAAATGAATTTACTGCATCTATCGACGAGATGGCCACCGATTTTATGAACATTATTGGATGCGCTACCGTGTCTGTTAACTGATGGCAGCCGAGTGGAACATGTGAGAGGATCATGATTAAATCTGTTGTTAAATAACAAAAAAGAAATAATGACACACAAAGCATTTTAGCGAGTTCATCTCTAGGACACAGAACACGTCTCCTTCCTGAGCATTATGATGGCTGAACATCTCTTCTCCACGGTATACATACGTCCATATTGTTTGAACTGAAGCACCTACAGTCATCTGGAAATTGTGCCCAAGGATGAAAATGACTCATGCGAGTTCCTGGCTTGCTATCCTAATATCTGATGTTAAGTAAGAAGCAGCGCGTCTCACGCAAGCCTTCATATACAGTCACGGGTGTGTCTCTAATTAACTCAAGTGTTGACATATAACAACGATCAACAATCCGAAGCTTCCAAAGTCATGACATCGTCATCCGACTTTGGAAAGCAATGAAAAAAAAAATGTACCCGAAAATTCTGTCATTATAAAAGAACAAAACAAAACATGCATCTTTGCAAATACAAAACTGATGCTGGTATGACAATAGCAGACACATTTAGTGTACCTTGGCTTCCATCTCAGCATCCAGAATGCCTCCTTTCTGTTCCTGCAGCAGGGCGTATGCACGCTGTAAGGCCTGGTATTCCCTGGTCAGCTGACGGAACCGCAGCTCAGACTCTTCATTGGCGAGACCCTAACGAACAAGCGTTCAAGAAACAGAGCGTGAACTGTCAATCAATAATCTATCCATCTGTTTTCTATCAACAGGGACAACTCCAGGCACCTCTTAGTGGCCTCAAACTCTTGCAGCCCTTTCCAAGATCAGATCAAATTGGACAGTTTCAAATGAGCAGGATTGCTTTAAGCCACGCTGCACTTCACAGCGAGAAATCAGCCACAAATTGAAAAATGTTAAACGCTCCATATGTGTTTTGGTTGAGTAAGCATTTGTGTGTCGGGACTTGTCTGTTACTTGAACCCTAGATTCATTCCCAGAAATGTATGTTTCCACAATTTCAGGACGCTTTAACGAGAAAAAAAAAAAAAAACATCCAAAGGAAAAGCAAAGCCCGCAGGCATCGTGAATTTCTTGACACACTGAGCTTCTTTGAAGCGGTTAAACATGTTGTCAAGAAACATTGGAGACGCCTTGATTAGTGAGGTGTAGAAATCAAATGATCACCTCATCTAAGTCTTCATCGGGAGTAGCCGGTGTCCGGTCCATGCGGAAAGAAGCCACCGAGGACGTTTCAGAATCCATTGACTCTTCATCATACCCGAAGTATGTGTCCACGACAATGTGCCTCTGTATAAAAAGTCAACCGCTTTAAGATTTACAGAGGCAGAATTCTGTGACGGCTCTTGTATTGAATCTTATTCGACTGTATAGGCGCACCTATTGTTGTGGTTTTTTGACTTACTGAACACAAATCTGAAATGTCTTTACCTTAATCGGTCTGGAATTCCTTTTATGTCTTTTTTTCCGAAGCAATTTCTCTCGATCCTGGAACCAAAGAAGAATTCAAATCAATACAATGCTTACAAGAAACTGAACCAAACTGTAAATGCAGACTGAAGTATTTTTATGATCCTTATGCGTGCGATTAACATGGAATGTGACCGAGCAAAACCACCACGTGGTCCCGGGTCGTGATGCTCATTCATGCACATGCAAAACGTACTCTTGCAAGCTCGTCAATCATGCTTTGCTGCTCCAGGACTTGAAGCTTGAGAAAGGCTATTTCTTGGTCATCGTGGGCTTGGTCCAGGTCATTCAGAGACTTGGGTTTCTTGAGTGGAGGTTGAGAAGTGATCTTTTCCCTCTGATAACAGGGGCAAAATTCACGCTAAGGTCAATTGGCCTTTCCAGAAATGAATGGTACTCGTGCGATTCTGTGCTAACCATCTCAAGGTTCTCCTTGGCCAGATTCTTTGCTTTCTCCTCCAGCTTCTGGATAGTCAGAGTCAGCTCATCGTTCCGCTTATTCAGCAGCTTGTTCTTGTCCAACAGCGGCTTGCACTGCTTCTCCGACTCTCGCACACGTTTCAGCTGCTCAGAGGAACACCGAATGTTGGGGGGGGGGAGGAACGAGAAGCTGCGAGCAATGAGGCAAAGTCAGGAGTCAACATACAAGTTCATTCCGCTCATCAACCAGCAGCGAGTTTCGGTCCTCCAACTTGCGAATCATGGAGTTGAGCTCAGCCACGCGCCTTTGATTTCTTCTCAGGTCCTGTCAAACAAAACAAAACAAAAAAAAGTCGTATTTATGATCATAATCATGTCACCAGCACAGACAAATGTATCTGGACAAGGACCGGAACAGTTTTTGAGAACTGTCAAAGCATGTCTGGCGGACAGTGGACAATGTTTGGTTGGTCCGCATTCCGTTCGGTCCGTTTGCGCAAGTCTTTTTCTTTTCCTCATGACCGCTATGCCAAAATGGCTTCGCGCATGGTTTTACAGACCACAAAAATGTGCTTCACATCCTTCCAGCGATGCAGCGGCCAATCAACCTTGGAGGCTTCTATGGTTGGATTCATGATGACTCATCAGTATTGTGAGATGAAATTTGGGATCATTTGTTTTTTTATTTTGCCCTATGTCTCAATGCTTATGGACTGATATGTTTAAAAATTGTTGTCGTTGAGAATTAATAATGTTCCATAGTTTGAATTATGGATGACTTGGAATTTATATATGAAGGGACTGACTGATTGACGATAGGAGGGCTGGCGAAATTTACTGACGGAAACGATGACGGAAGTGCGGTTAAAATAACATGACGGACTGAGGGACCGATGATTGCAGTTTGGTTCGGCTTGAAATAAAGACGGGCCGGCAAAATTGAGTAAATTGGCAATGTCTCCCGCGACTGAGTATTTATACATTGAAAGCAATAAAATGTCAGTATTCTGGTGGTAATGGCTCACAGCAACATGCATCCATCCATTTTCTCAGCCGCTTATCTCCACAAGGGTCACAAACGTGCTGGAGCCTATCCCAGCTGTCTTCAGGCAGTAGGCGGGATGCAAACTGAACTAGTTGCCAGCCAATCGCACGGCACACATAGACAAACAACATTTTGCGCTCACAATCGCACGTATCACAGCAACATATATTCCAAAAAAAAAAAACAAACAAACAAACAAACTCTGAGCTAGTTCCATTTTTGGAATGGTGAACTTCACGTTTTGAATTTTGAACGATGAGCTGTACTCGTCCAGGAATGTAATGAACAGATATTTGAATTAATTTGCTTCCAGGCATTCTAGTTTAGTGCTTGCATCTGCTTGTTCCTTTAATCAAGGTTGTACGTACGCTAGGCATTAAAACCTTGTCGGTGTTGGCCAAGTTCCCCCCCCCCCCCACACCTCCTCGTAGCAAGGCGTTTTAAAAATCCTGCCATTGCTTCATTATGTCTCGCCGCTTGACTAAAACTTTACATGTGTGTGCATGACCAATCATGGCAGCGTATGGAAGGAGAAATTGAGTAAACATCATGGAATTTACACGAGTGGGTACAAGCACGGTTTAATTGATTATGCAGAAACGCAAGCCTCATGAGCGGTTACATGACAGAAAATGGATCAGACACGGATAATGCTCACTTATCGTATGTCTTAGTTCATGACAACCGATGAGCTGGTATTCTTGATCCAAAGGCAGTCATGAGAGACAAAAGTACAAATCAATGAAATCCGAATGATGCGTGTGTGATAGTTCGTAATCCATGGCCGTGCTAATTTGTTAAATTGCTTTGATGCATCCGTTGTGGACTTGTTTGTTTACAGAGAGACAAGAGGAAGGATGTACTTACTGGACTACCACAGTGCTCTGCGCCATCCCCAACGCGACCCGGAATCTCTCTTTTTGGGCTTCCTGCGCCGCACTCGGCCTCCTTGACCAGGAAAAGCTGCTCATCCAGCGCATCCTTCTGAAGCTGCAGCTTCTGGAGGAACCCCGTCGTTGACTCCATCTCCTTCTCCAGCGAGAAGATGATGCGATCTTTAGCTTTGATTTCATCCACCTGGAACAGGAGAGGAGCAAAGACAGGGACCTGTTTGGCCAGCATTTTATCCTCTGCACCAAGGTACTCCTACAGGAAAGTTATTTCCAATCTTGAGATTTACAATGGAGCAGCATCAGACCCTCCCCCCGCACACATCCCCTTTGAAAAATGTCATTGACTGGTATAGTGGTCAATGGCAGCGAATGGTGAGTGTCAGTGATCGTGCGTTACCAGTCTCCGGATGTCCCGTTCACAGTCCCACTTGATCTTGGAGATCTGTTCCTGGTGCTGCTGGTGCTCCACCCTCAGGTCGCCGGCCTTCATTTTATCTGCCTGGATCATGTTGCTGAGAGCCTCGTCTGTCTGCTTCTTGTTTGACTTCAGCTCGGCTATCTCCTGAAGGAGCTTCACTCTCTCCTGATCGAAGAAGCGGCGAGCGTCCTCTTTAGCTTCCAGAGTCAATGCTGTGCGCACCTACAGACACAGATTTGACTAGATTGTGGAAGTACACCGTGAAGTGTGGGCATACCTCACTGGAACTTTGCCAAAACACATTCATTCATGGGTCCTAGTTCACCTTCTCGCCACTGCCGTCCCGTATGGCGCTCAGCGCGGTCTTGAGTCTCTGGTTCTCCTGGTCTTTGATTTTGGCGTGCCGCGCCAGCTCTTGCTCATGCTGCCGCGTCAGATTTTCGCGGAGGGTTTGGAGCTCTTTTTGTTTTTCCTCATGCCACTTGGCCCGCTGCTCCGTCAGCATGGCGGTGTGACGGTGCTGCTCCTGCTCGCGCACCCGCTTCACTTCCTGCACTTTGTCGCGCTCCAGCTTGTTCACCTTTGCACGGGGGAAAGAGCTCAAATGTCAGGATTACATAATAATGCACATACAGCAATTAGATATAGGACTTGGTATAACATCGATGCTTAAAATGCAAATTACGCAACATAACGATGGCAGATTCCTTTCGAGACCTCGTACGAAGGCAAAAAGGAAAATTGTTCACATTGTGCCTGGGGTTTGTTTGACAGTACCTTGCATTTTTCTTGGTGCAGTTCGATCTGAATGTCAGTCAGCTTGGACCTGAGATCTTCATTGGCTGCCTGCAAAGCAGAAATGAGTGCTTCGGGCTTCTCGCCCTTCGCACGCCCTTTCTTGGCCATTGATTCAATTGCTAGAATGTCTCTTCTGATGCGTTCATGGAGACTTCACAGAAACGGTCCACGGTGATCCCAAGGCTTCCCGTTTCTCCTCTTCTTCATTCTCCTGTTCGACAAAGGGGCTGGGTGAGGGTCGGGGGAGGGGGGGGGACCAGCAGAGACATTTTTTTTAAGTTACAGACAAGAATGTAGCAAAAGTGGAGTGTTAATGGTACAAAGGGTAAAGGGGCTGAACAATTAATTGCTTTGAGAAAATGTGATTTTCCAAGTGCAAAGGCTGCGATTTCATTGGTCGTTTGAAGCCATCGCTGTGCGCAGGATGTGTGTAATTTTCAGAAATGTTTCTGTCCGAAGAGGCCTTTAGGTAGCGAGCTCACCCGCTAGAAATTATACCGCGCAAGGTAAAAAAAAAAAAAAATCCCCGCCTGCTCACGACTCGAGCTATGGCCAATAAATCAAGCCATCAATCTTGATGCTCGTCGGAATTTTAACGAGGAAGCATCGCCGGAGGTGCTTGGAAAGGCCTGTTGGCACTCATGCAATATTTTTGAAATCGGCTGATGTTATCGGATCAAGTCGCTCATTGCTCAAGACAAGGTTGTTTCCTTCGACACACTAACAATTCCAGTGAGGAAATTCTTCAATTCTTGAATGCCAACAAGCGCAGACGATCAAAGAATGTTCTAAGACGATCAACTGTGGCAATTGATTTCCATTCGCATGACAACACACTGGAAGTATTCTAGAAGGCGATTTGAATCCATCCTGAAAGCAATTCAAACATATCAGCTTGCATAATTTGCAGTTAGAGAGGGCAAGTCAAGCAAAAATATTGTCTGTTCTTCAAATGCGTCAGTCTCGACAATGATTGACAGGTAATATTAATGGATCAGCACAGCACTTCAACGAGGCATGAAAGAGTTCTGCGCAGAATATCATTATTCCTGGGGGCCTCTTTTTTTTTTTTTTATCAGTTCCTATTAGAATAAATGAGCATAATGACAGACCATAGTATTAAAGATTTGGTTTATTATGTGGAAATGTTGATTATTTATACCTTGCAGGCATGGAAAAATGATTTGAATTGAACCATTTCATTTATTGAGCTATGTATTAAATCATTGTTGATTTCATGAGAAAGATCGGACATCGGATTTTTTTGCTCAATACAACACATGCACTGAAAAGATTGCAAGGGCAATTAAAACAAGATGAAAAACAATGGCAAGTAATTTCAGATGCACGGCATTAACGGCATTTTCCTCGATCTGCTGCCTTTTTTCCATTCCGCCACTGTTTATTTTTGTGTTTCTAATTTGAGCAATTTGAGTTGATCTGCCCACTAAATCTTCCTGAAAAGTCGTATGGGAACCAGTGATACAAAGTTAACCAGAGAAGAAATTGCATAACATTGCTTAAGAGATTTTGCAATACAGATTAAAGATAAAGTCACATGGAATCAACATGGACGTAACACACCGCAATCAAGTGCCCCTTTGATTCACTTTTTAAGTCACTCTTGTGGAGCTCGTCCAACGAAAACAGTGCCTGCATTTGCATTGCACATTCCAATCTTAAATTTCTGGACTCTTTCCGTGAGTTTGCAAGAAGTTAAAAAAAAGTCCCAAAAGGTTAAAGAATGTCAATGTCTCGCTCACACTCGGGGTGGGCGACAATTCATTTTTAAAAGTAAAAATTGCTGACACACAGCCATCCCCCAGACAAATTAAGTGACATTTCTCGCGACATCCCTGATCTCTCAAGGAACACTCGGGTGCCACGGTTGGGAATCACCGCATAAAAGGTATCCCTGTAAAATTTCATATGGGGAGAAATAAACCCCCATTCATAATTGACAATCATGCTTCTGGCTCCCACGGCTCCAAAATCAGATTATTCTTCAGATTAAACAACTCATGTCGATGTGGACCACAAGACATGTGCTCTTTGATCATTGCTGGGTCAAGATGATCTGAAATATTACAGAGTCGATGAAGATAATGAGTCCTCATTTTGGTGCTGCCATGTACAACACCTTCATGCAAAGCCAACCACAGTTTACGAAGACTACTAATACGGTATTAACCTAGAAGCCAGAAATGAATTGACTGTATTTTCCAAGGTGATTACTGTCATGTTTCATCTTCTGACAGCAATCCGCTGGCAAGTCCACCAAAGGGTCTGGCTGCTTCTCTGGCATTATGGGAAAAGAAATTTGACCAGGCGGGTCAACCTGATAACTCGACAGCAGAATCAGTGGATGTCTGAATAGTCGATGTCCAAAAAGTTTTGCAGGAATATTTTGTGGGGTAGCTTTCCCTCTAATATCCCTCTCATTATTTTAGACTTGCTGTATTATGGAAATACATTTATTTTTGTTGGAGAGCAAAACTGCACTCCTGCCTTGCTTCTCCTGCTTCCCTGCACTTGGGCCCTCGACCATGCAAAACAGTAACAAAAATAAAAAGTCTTCTCATAACTTGTTGGCATCTATACGATCAAACTAGAGAAACATTCACTGGCCAGTCACATCATTTCGTATAGAAAAGAAACTCCAACGGACATGCACCCCAAAAAAGTGTATTCTTCTATTTTAGATGCAGGCAACTTTTGTTCAGGAAAATTGGCTAAATATTTAAATAGAAAAATAAAATGGAACTGTGCAATTTGGAGCCAACACAAAATCGTTCAAAACGAAAGTAAAAGCAAAAGCAAAATTTTTTTTGGAGGTCAAACCATTAAAATCTGACAATATTGTGTAGAAGTGAGCAAATCTCTTCTCAGCAAATATTCTCAGATTTCTGCTGACCTTCCTGAGAAAGCAAATTGATGACCTTTGTGTTTAAACAAAATAAGCATCTGAGCTCCTATTGGAAAAAAAAATTCAACATTTTACCTTTTTTTTTTTTTTACATGTTATGGACCAAACCAGGAACTGAATCATCATTTATGGACGGGGCGGTCACACATTTGTCATTTGAATCTATGAGGAAAACAATTTTTATTTGCAGCCATCAATACTCAAGAAGATAGCGTGTATTACTGTGAAACTCACCAGAAGAATTAATTAGATTTAGCATTGAGACACTTTCAATTAATAACATTTTATAATCTTTGCTTCTCACTTGAACACTTTGAGGCGACTTGCTAATCCGCATTATGCAATGAAATTATCAACAGCTCAACTAAAGGCGGCATAAATGAGCAACCAGGGAACTTTAACGAATCTGGCAAAATATAGTATCCACTCAGTGGATGGATGCATCAAATAGTGTCAAGAAAAAGCATCAAGAATAATACATTAATTGCACTCCATTTGGGTAAAGCCAGTCAGTGGATTCCTTGTGACGCTATTTTGATTACTTTTACATACTGTACAAACACATGTCTCAGTACTACTAATGCTATAAGCGGCCAATAGCCTTGACGTGTACTTATTATTATATTTTTAAACGTAATAGTATCACCATTGTGCCCCTCTGTCACTACGGCTGGATGTGTTAAAATTAGGCCAGTGTGACACTCCTGAGGCAAGCAGAGACTAACGTGTGTTAGGTTCGGACCACCAGCATCCTCCTCTTGTGTGCATTACTCCACACTAACCTTATAGCAAATGTGCAGTTAAGGGTGCAGTTGCACCAAGTGGCTGATGTATGGCGACTGAGACATCTGATGCTCGCACACTCCGTTAACGGTGCTGAAAATGGCCATTGAGCATCCCCCCCCCCCCCCCCCCCCCCC
>CAAKHF010006904.1:17459-29292 GCA_901007745.1 Hippocampus kuda
ACCTTCTTCCTCTTTCTCCCCCGGCCCCCTCTCACGTCACCCGTGTGGTGCAGGCCGAGAATCTCCCACTTCCGACACGCAGGCTAAGCCGATGCCGCTGGCCAAAATACTGCAGAATTCCGCTTTGTTGGTGTGTTATCACAGCAAAAATAACATTAATCTACGGACTTGTCAGCTCGCATCAAATCGGTAATAACACAGAAGAGAGTCAATGCATGCTTGCCAGTTGCCTGCCTAAAAGGCCCGCTAGGAGCGGAAAAGCCCCACGCTAGACGATGCTCGAGCAAGAATGTGGCCGTTTAGCGTCGTCTTACCTCACAGTGCGATGCGAGATGTCCTAATGGGCGTGAAACGAACCGCATGGCGGGTTATTGGACGACTTTAGATGGACAAAAAAGAGGAGAGCATCATCATCAGACAGCTCGATGGAGGTGATGATGAGGAGGAGGAGGAGGAGGAGGAGGAGGAGGATGCTGGAGTTTAAGCACCGCCCACATCGTCACGATGAGATCACTGATTTCCGCCGCAGTCCACCGACATTGGCCGGCTATCGATGAGTAAACACATAATGTCCCCTACAAGATTTAAAAAATAAAAACTTTTGTCTTTTTACAGTCGTATCTAATTTTATCCAACGACGTTTGTCTTTTCACAGTCTTATCTAATTTTTATCACTTCTGTACATTTCACATAAATTCATACAAAGTCTAGCTAGCTAGCTAGCTAATGTCTTCCGGCAAAAGCCATGGTTTGCAGGAAGTTTCAATATCATCAGAGGGGATTTTGTAGTTCAAAGGTATTCGTTTAGAGAAGAGCACAAAACAATTTCCACAGCAACAAGTACAGTGTATCAAAGAACAGTGAAGAAAGTCATATACAAAGAGGAGTAATGTGGAGCAACAGCGACATTGCCAAAAACTGGATGTTCTTCCAAAAGTGGTTCAAAAAAAAAAATCGTCTTCATATGCATACTCTATTGAGGTAGGTACAGTGACTGCCCTCCCTTCACCCTCTCTTCACTCTCACGCTGACTTGGAACTTCACACCTCGACCTGAGCATTTCAAATTTACATACCCATGTGAATACCAGCCCGCAAGATGTAGCCGCAACAATACAACCATTCTCTGCAACAGTGCACTCAGCACTTGCCACTTTTTTTTTTTCAGTTTTATTCACTCTGTCACTTCCTAATATATCTTGCCTGCATAGTACATTTTTTATGCTCAGCTATAACGTCAGTGTTGACGATAAAAATATCTTAGCTTAGTTCATCTGAAATTATTTGATCATGTACAGAACTGTATTGCAAGAAACCGAGCACACGCTTTGGAACATTTCTCCTAGGGAATGACTCCAAAAGCAAAGTCATTCTCCCTAAAATATGCAAAACTACTCATCACTTACTAATTTCACACAACTCGCACTGCTTTGTTTTCACACTCCTGCACAACTATCTGACACTGACGATGAAACATGACAAACTTGCAGGTGATGCAAGTTTTAGGGGGAACTACTACAGTGTTTTCTACTTTCCTATGTGAGAAAGAGAAAATAAATCATCAAGCTGGGACATCCCAAAGGTGGAACCCAGTCCTCCTCCTTCCCTCACATATTTAAGTAGCTACTGTCTCAGACGGCACAGTTGTCTTGAGAAAAGTGCGACAACTCAGGATTCTCGGGGGGCAAATTTGGACTCCAAAACTGTATTTATCCAAATTCAATTTCAAGTTTCAGTGGAGAAGAAATGTTCACCCAAGAGAAGGATGGTAGTTGTGCAGTTTGTGTGCCCAGCGGAGGGCTGAAGAAGCAAAAAGAAACAGAGGAACGGGGTTATTGGAGTACGAAAGCCGAGTTCATCCTCACGGTGATGGGGGCTATCATTGGACCGGGCAACGTGTGGAGATTTCCTTATCTGTGCTACAAAAACGGCGGAGGTAAAATTATATTTGGAGGGAGGGGGTTGTTTATTTGCTTGCTTGCGTTATTCACGCATTTGTTGCTTTTTATTGATGCCTGTAATTATTTCTCTGTAGGTGTGTTTTTCATTCCGTACGTTTTGTTCATGGTCACCTGCGGGATGCCGTTGTTCTTCCTCGAGACCGCCATGGGGCAGTACACAAACCAGGGGGGTATTACGTGTTGGAAGAAGATTTGCCCACTTTTTCAGGGTGCCTATTTGCATTTGTGTTCATTCGAGTTCAACATTTAAGACTTTTAGCGAGTGGGCGTATGAAGCGCAATCCGTGCGTATTTACGCACGGATCTGCGCAGTCGATTTACGCTTGGAATTCTTACGAGGTTCAATTCGAAATATGTGACGTTCTATTTTGCAGGCATCGGCTATGCGAGTCATCTAATTATTGCATTCGGCGCCACATCCTACATTACTATCATCGCGTGGGCCTTCTTTTATTTGTTCTCCTCCTTCAGCGTGGACTTGCCTTGGACCATGTGTGGAAATGACTGGAACACAGGTGGGTGCCCCTGCGGGGAAGAGGGAAAAAAATACGGTGTTGACATTAGCTTTCTTTGAAGTCAGTTGCATTTGGAACGCTTTCCACAGAGTGCTTCACATATAGGATACTTAGAAAATGCATTCACATCATTTTACATTGCAGAGTTACCACGAGAAGAAACACATTTATTTACAAATTTATAGCAATCATATCATGCAGCCCTACACTCACTGCAAAAAAAAAAAAAAAAAAAGTCCTCTGAAGAGGCATGCAGCTTTGAGCCTCATCTTTAGAAACATTAAGTGAAAGGCAATCTCTGCACCATATTACGATTTTGTATGTTGTTTTGATTTTGTATATGGCACATTTTTCATATTATCCAGAAAGAATCTTACCATGCTTGCATGGCACAACCCCCCCTTTTTTTTTTTTTTTTTGCTTGATTTGTCCCGCTGTTATATCTTATGTGCTTGCCTTGTAGAGTCATGCATGGACGTCAGCATTGCAAATCAGAGCCTCAGCGTGACACAAAGGCAGAACACCACTCTGCCTGTTGTGGAGTTTTGGGAGTAAGCACGCCTAGTCGACTACATTGGACCCTTTAGAGTCCTTTTCTTTTTCTCCCATAACCACCACCACCAGCCCCCTCACCCCCCAGTATCACTTTCCTTTTCCAGCTGCACTGTCACCCTTCCATCACCCTTCCCTCCCTCATGAATCATGTTGTGCCAACGCCGTTGCCTCCATTGCTCCGTCCGTGTGCTCTCCTCAGGCGCAGAGTGCTGAAGATCTCTGGTGGTATTGAGGAGGTGGGAAGCTTGAGGTGGGAGCTGGTCTTGTGTCTCATCCTGGCATGGGTCATCTGCTACTTTTGCATTTGGAAGGGGATCAAATCCACCGGGAAGGTTCGAAATCGTTCAGCCTTGAGCAACATGTATGGCTGAGTTTCAGCATAGCTTGATTGCATCCAGCACACAAACTTTTGTCCCCCTCACCCCTCCCAAGTGTTGCATACAATGTTCTCATGTTTCCCACTAAATTATAGCAAGGGATGGGGACCTACGGACAGGGAAAGCATTCGATACAGCCCACAGTGCAATTCTAAAAACAAGTTAAAGCCTCACACTCGTTTTCATTGCAAATGTTGGAAATTGCCATTCAAATTTGATGCTAAGGTCTGCCCATTGTCCCTGCTTCAGATTCGGGCTCAAACCCAAGTGCAATGTGAAAACGCCGGCCTTAACACACAAATTCTAATTATCACTTATTTATTTATTCATTTTAACCCAATAGTGGTCTTTGTAAGTCACATTCACGGTGGGAAATGTTTTGAAATGATTGACTTTGTAGTTTGCTCTCGCTTTATCAAGTCCTGGCATTTCAACAGAGGGGTGTTGATCTTGCACATCCAGTGTATCTAAACATTTCGTATGACCCCAGTAAAATTCTGAAATGGCCGCTGGAAGGAGGGTCTTCACCCCTGAATAAGGACACCTAATGTTTCCAGCTGCACATCAATAGGGTGCAGCATTTTATCAGAAAGTTTAGGACAGTTCACCAAAACAATACCGCTATCATGTTTGACCAAGTCCTAACAGATGGATCTACTTATTTTGGTTGCCGTATGAAGAGGTGTGCAACTGCACAGTATCATCAATATTTTGACGATCTCATGCTGGTCACCAAAGGTCACCAAACTGTGAGAAAAAGCTCTCACTACGATGCGGTACTCTTCGACAGCAGCGCAAACGACATCCAAATGATAAACTCTCTGACCGCGGCGTCCATTTGCAGACTTGAGGAGACTGCTCTTGTAAAGGATTACGTTCAATTGTGTACCTAATGAAGTGTTCCGTGGGTAGGGGTGGGAATCAGCAGAGTCATTTACGATATAGTGTCTCCATTGGCTGGCAACCAATCCAGAAGGTACCCCACCTCTTGCCCTCACCCGGGGGCACAAAAAAGACAAATTCTGTGGGAAAATGTATCCCTCGATGACTATCACAACACTTCTCCTCTGATAACATCCTCATGGTAAAACAACAAAAACGTCTATCATACAAAACATCTCAATATCTTCCAATAAGATCGACATAAATTTGATATCATGTAACAATAGCAAAATTAACCTCTCACCCCCACCCACCCAAAAAAATCTCTTTCCAAAAAAACATTGATTCAAACAACAATCGCATTTGATGTGATGTCATTGTCATCCACATCTGAAATTCATTACATATCAAAAAGCAGACCGAGAGTTGTTTTGGAGTTAAACATGTCAAAGGCAGTTACGTTAGCTACCATATCCAATAAATGAGGTAGTGACGTCTATCTCCGCCAAGCCATTTCAGATTGCGATGCGTATTGACATGCAATAACCCTCCGGGCAGCGCGCTCAACTGTTTTGTGTCTGTCACGTGCACAGTCGGACCACCGTGCTTTGGCTTCAGCCGTGAATGAATAAAACTGACCATTCAAAGGGCGTAGCCAATCATTCTGTTTTGAAAATAGATGACCTTAGCCTATAAAGCGAATCTCAACTTGATCAAACGTTGAATCCATGAATTGATTTGTCAAGAATTGTGTGGAGTCGATAAATCATGTTGCGAAACAACTGAGGCAAAATGAAGTGCACTACTTGGCTGCAACCCGCACGTTTGCTGATTCAGTCTCAATTTCTAAGAATGACACGGCGCGACCTTTGAGAAGGATAGTCCACTTTTTGAGCGCATAAAGCATGCGCAGGTCATGAAATAGCAGATTGAAGGACAATTTTAATTCGAGCTCTTACATTTGTTTCCTTTGATCCAGGCAGCCTACTTCACAGCAACCTTCCCCTACGCTATGTTGCTGATTTTACTCATACGTGGTGTGACGTTGCCTGGGGCAACGGACGGGATGATTTATTACATCTACCCTAATGTCACGCGTCTATCAGATCCGCAGGTAAGAACGAGTTGTCAGGATCACACAAACGACGAGTCAGACAGACATTTCAATTATGAATTTCAAAATGTGTTTTAATCGCCCTAAAGCGTATAATAAAACTTTCAGTGTGACAATGTTTTGTTTTTTTTTTCTCTTCTGTGTTTTAAGGTGTGGTTGGACGCCGGCACTCAGATCTTCTTCTCTTACGCGATCGGCCTCGGGTTCCTGACCTCTCTTGGCAGTTACAATACGTACAACAACAACTGTTACAAGTAAAAAAAAATATCCGACTGAAAAAGTATTGTGAAGGTTTTCAACAGCAGGAACGAATTATTTCAGTTTTCATGGGAATTGTCATCATCCAGATGATTCCAGTGTCCAATTGTCTCTTGGAATGGATTGTGTTTAAGTTACAAGAGCCCACATTCTGGGAGTTACTCCATATTGCTTTTTTTATGGTTCACATTCTATTGCCAACAAAAAAATGAGGCAGAGCTCTATACTTCCTGAATGTGTTTGTCTTTTAGGGATTGTTTCTACTTGTGTTTGCTGAATAGTGCCACCAGTGTCGTGGCAGGCTTTGCCATTTTCTCCATCTTGGGGTTCATGACCTACGAGACAGGCATTGACATTGCAGAAGTGGCAGAATCAGGCAAGTGCCGACTGGTTCATTCCGTTAACGGGTAATTTGCTGGACATTCAAAACTAAAATTTTTTTATTTTTTTTAAAATCCAATCTTCAAATTTAATTCAAGTCGTCTTTAGAGATGACAGCTAATTGTCAAAGCATCAACTCAATTATACAGTTAGACTGCACAGATTCGAAAAACTCTAATTATCTTTGGTGAGAGAAATTGACGGTGACATCGAATAAAAAATACACGATTCTGAAACTCATTCTACTGTACATGAGTTTAGGTCCTGGGCTGGCCTTCATTGTGTACCCACGTGCTGTAGCAATGATGCCCATGCCGCAGGTGTGGGCCGTGTGTTTCTTCCTTATGATCATTCTACTCGGCTTGGACAGTCAGGTAAGCATGAACTCTCTGAACGAATAAGGACGCCGCGGCGTTTCAACAGACCCTTCTTTGTGTTGCCTCCCACCACCCCGAACAGTTTGTCGGTCTGGAGTGTCTGATGACATCCCTGGTGGATCTTTACCCATCTTACCTGCGTCAAGGCTGCAGACGTGAGCTGGTCCTGCTGGCCATCTGTACCGTTAGCTGTCTGCTGGGACTCACTCTGGTGACGGAGGTTTGTAAAAGCGAATGATGACATCTGTTACTGATATTAGAATAAATGTATTCAACGGGTGATTTTTACATTGGTCACCGACTTCAATGCTGTACACAGTTAACCTTCAACCCTAAGTATTTACTGAGATAAAACTGTCTGGACTGTTCCATATATGCCCCATAACGGGAATGTATATTATCATCTCGGTGGGAACGCATGTTACATAATATTGGACCTTTTTTTTTTTATTGATGAAAATTCCAATGCAGAAAATTACATTAGCATGTTGCAAGAATGTATTTTATTTCTTCCCTGCTCAACATGTATGGAAAGTTCCCAGTTTACTGAGCAAGATGAAACTCCAACTCAATGTGCGATTCGCATATTGTGTGTAGTTAAAGTAGCAGTTTCCAGATGCTTGGAATGGTTGGTCCCAGATCCACTGATCTCACCCCCACTCATTTTTGTCTGAAGGCACATTTGCTGGCCATGCTGTATCAGGAACAGATAGAAAACATATTGCACATGATTTAAAGTGGGCGTATTTATGGACCTTGCCTTGTGAATTAGTGCTCAGCCATGTTTGAACAGGAAGAAAAGTTCCTACAAAGTTAGGAACCACGGAATGGACTACCATCCCCTTGGTCACTGTGAACGGAACTCTGAATGCTTCAGCATATTGAGTGGTTTTGGAGATGTGCAGCTTCCTGTTCTGATATGATTGTGCAGCCAACTTCAGTGCATACACCTCACAAATGGCCTTCTGGACGGTGTGAAAAAAATTCACATAAACATTTCTAAACATTGTGGAAAATCTACATGTGAATTGAGAGTGCTGTAGTTGCGAAGGGATGACAATTCAATCCATATGTGAGTCAAGGCAGGTAAGAGAATACTTTGGGCAGTACAGTGTCATTTATTACAAGGATAACTCCAGCTGTGATAATTTGTGTTATTCAGCAGCGGGACAAATTGGAATGTGTATTCAGAACAATGCTAGTACTGTATTGTAGAGCACATAAGATAACCTTTATTTGTCCCACACTGGGGAAATTTGAAATATTATATACCGGTACTGTGCTAAAAAAATGTTTTCTCACAAAAGATTTTTCCTTTGTATGGAAACTCATGGGCCAACCTTTATCAGTTCCTCAAACTTTATTGCCAGCTTTCTGTAATGACATACCGGTACTAGAGTGCAAATCTTCTCCAAAATGTCCAACCTTCCTCGCGAACAATTGACAAACAACCATCTGCGCTCACAGTCACACCGAGGTACAATTTAGAGTGCTCCATTAACCTGCCACGCATGTTTTTGGAATGTGGGAGGAAACCAGAATACCCGGAGAAAATCCACAAAGGCACGGGGATAACATGCAAACTCCACACAGGAAGGCCGGAGCCGGGATCGAACCCTGCAACTCTACGCTGTGAAGCCGACGTGCTGCCCAAAATATCCAACTGTTCCCAAAAAATGCGATGACACCACTGAAAGAAACTATTTGCAGACACGCAAACAGATTGATGGCATTCAAACAAACAACATGCTTTATATTACAATGTTATTTTTATTATTGTTGCTGTGCTCATAGGGAGGGATGTACCTGCTCCAGCTGGTGGATTTCTATATGTGCAGTGGGACCACTTTGCTCTTCCTCTCCATCATCCAGTCTGTCAGCATTGCTTGGGTCTATGGTATGCACTTCTTTTTTTTGGGGGGGGGGGGGAGCGAAGTATAAATCGTTTCTCTTTTTACGTCACAGGGGCCGAGCGTTTCTACGGGAACATCAAAGATATGATTGGCTATCGTCCTTCTCCAATGATGAAGCTCTGCTGGTGCTACTTCACTCCTTGTTTATGTTTTGTAAGCATTCAAGACGAAACACTCATCTTGGTGATGTGAGAGAATGAGTAGAAAAGCAATTGTGTTTGAAGAGCTTCTTCCAAAGGATGTACGTGCCGAATAATGAGACATAAGAAGAACCTACAATTTCCAAGAAAAAGAGAACTGTATTTAAGACAATATTCGTAGTAGTACATGATAAATATAACCTGTAAAAAAAATGCGATCTCTAGCCCCCTCTCATAATCACACCCGTACGTCCTTTCACACCCACACGGTCTTGTTTTGACCTGTGACCTCATTACCCCCAAAAAGCACCTTATTCTTCATGGAGCGCTACGATAAACTTCAGGACTCTATTTTCATACACAGTGCACTGCGCTCGCGCTTAAAAACTGCTGCATCTTGAGTTTCGTTCAAGTGCAAGTAACATTTGTTGTGTTTGGGAATATGGCAGACTGCGTTGCGCCATGCCATGAGTTCTGGAGGACTTTTTTTATTTACAAAAACTCGACTCACTTCACAATTTGGTGGCAGAAAGTAGACTAACTTTAGACCGGCTCAAAGGAGGTCTAAGTTGTGGCACAGGTGGTGCCATGTGATTATGGTGAATTTATTCCAAGGTACAGGCAGGCAAATTCCACACGTGTGTGGTGGATGTTAACGTATTTCATCCGAATATTTGTAGAAATCAATTCATTGAATGCATTCTTATTATTATCATCTTTAATATATTTTTTTAAATCCCCCACCTGGCCGTGTCACTGTTATGCACGATCAGACGGGTGGAAGGCGGTCTCCAAATGCCCAACTTTACATCATCCACAAGTGGAGATCTAATGTAATTTGTGCACCTCTCTTGGACTGAATTTAAAGGGAACGCCAGCTCCAATAGGCTCCAGCACTGCAACCCCCAAAGAGGATAAGCCGTGTTCAAAAAGAAAGGATGGAATGAATACATGGAAACAAACGTCCTCTATCATTTTTGTTGAATTAAATCAATGTTTTCTCTCACCGCAGGGCACCTTCATCTTCTCCATCGTTCGATACTCTCCCTTGAAGTTCAGCAACACTTATGTTTATCCGCTGTGGGCCAACATTCTGGGCTGGTTCTTGGCCACCATCTCCCTCTCCCTCATACCACTCTTTGTGCTCTACAAGCTCATACACGGAGAGGGGACCCTTCGTCAGGTGAGCCGAATACGCAATGTTAGCAAGATTGGCGACATAAAAAGGGGGGAGATGGTTTTCATGTTTCAGTGTGGGCTGTGAAACGAGGGTGGCAGATGGCAGTCTGAAAAGGTTGAAATGTCCCTTTCACCCCCCCAAAAAAAACCCGGAGGCTAGGTCTATGAAACCCAATTGCCCCACAGGGATGTAAGATAAAATGTTTCAGAATCTGGAGACTACAGTAACATCACAGCATCGCAATAGAAAGCCTCAGTTCACGTGCAAGTCTGCCCACTAGTGGCGATGAGTAGTAGAGCGATGACCTGCAAAATTGGATGTCATGAAATAGATTCTTCCTTGCAGAGTAATCACAACTAAGCAGCACATTGAATGATTTATTTTTTTTAAATAATGCTTCACTCATTATGGTATTGAAGCTTGTCGATGCGTTGAATTGTCCTGTTGATTTATTTTCTTTCCTCAGCGATTCCTATTGCTGTGCCTTCCTGAGGACGACCTGAAGTGTCTTCCCTCGCTGGGAGACAAAGTCGCCGCTCCCCTCACCGAACTGAAACCTTTGTCCCAGGACGTGGAAGTCACTAAGTGAGCAAAGTGCGCCAACTCAACAAAAGGGGGACTACAAAATGCAAGTACTTTTCATGAAACAACAGACTTCAATTCAGTGTGAGCCCATTGAAAGAAAACACTCCTTGATTAAAAAGTGAAAGAGAGGCCTACATTTGAGTTGGAAAAAACACAATAAAGTGGAAAGGGTGTTAAGAAACATTAATGCAGGTAACATGCTTTTTACATGATTTAAACAGTTCGGTATCCTACTGAGGGAGCGAATGTTTACATTCTTGTCAGGGTTCGTTGAAGGTCGTGAAACATGTTCAAAATTTCCTGACGACAAGAAAAACAACTACAACTGTTGGCAAACATCTGGAGACCGCTTGGCGAATGTTAGCGACCTTCAACGAACCCTCGACGAGAATGCGACATTTGCCACGGTCTCGAACACTCGCAAATGTTCGCCCCCTCAGCGGGATGCGGGCTCATTGTTCTGAAAGTACTTTATGAGCACGTGCCAGCGATTCTCAAAGTGCGGTACGAGTTCTACTGGTGACATGAGGGTTCCCTCTAGTGGTATGTGAAAGAATAACTGCCAAAGCACAGTTCAGTTGTATTTCACTTTTAAGTTCAATGCATTTCCATTTAATCTTAAGAAACTGTTTCTTTTAGTCTTGTCCTTGTCAACACCTCATCGAAATGTCATGTTCTGTATTACTATTGCTGGGGAAAGCATTGATAAAAGTATGTATTTTATACACACACACACACACACACACACACACACATGCTGTGTATATATATATATATATATATATATATATATATATATATATATATATATATATATATATATATATATATATATATATATATATATATATATATATACACACACACACACTCAAACAGTATATATTAGTCCTTTATAAAAAAAATTCTCATAAGCAGCGAATGCACTGCAATGCTGTATGGCCGTAATTTCTGCTCAGGGCAGAACATTTTTGGAGATACATGTATTGTATTGTTTTGTAATGCCGTAGTGCCTATACCTGGAACTGTACATAAACTGATGATAAAGAGCAAAGCAGACTTGATTACAACACATCTAAATAAAAAGGCCATTAACCAAGAAATTGTTTGTGTTTTATGATAAATACAGTGACTGATAAAAATCCACCCATATTTTGGTCACCAACCTAAATGGGGAAGTAGGGCTGATGAAATGCTTTCAGAGATTTTTGGAGGAAAAAAAAATCCCAATATTATATCTTATATATAAAAAATAAAACACGGGTGTGATGTTTGAAAATAAAAGACCATTTATTAACTTTCCTGATGGCCATCTGGTAGAAAAAGCACAGCATCTGATGTAATAATTTAAACACTGTATAAATAAAGCATCACTTGGGAAAAACCAGACAAGGTTCAATCGAAGCAACTGGACTGTTCTTGTTTGATGAAGATGTTTTGCTTTGCCTTACTCAGTTCGAAAACCTGGGTGTGTGGAATCCTTCTAGTCATGCTTTTGGAAAACGAAAACATTCCTGTCTGGTTGTTATGATCAAATATAAGTCTGTTTGATTCGCATTTGTGCCTTTTTTTTTTTTTTTTGAGTGACGACATCCT